>CM037859.1:55160128-55271022 GCA_021292105.1 Anadara kagoshimensis
TGTAACTATGGTTCAAATAGTTTGATACACGCAAGTCAAAATTTTCAAACCGTCTTTGTCTGTTAATTTATATATTTTCCATATGGTACATAGGAAACTATTGAAAAAGTAACCAGTCCTTCCTTAAAGTTTCAGACTGTTGGACTTGACTGTTATTTACGATACTGCCACGTACCACTTTATACCATTTTTGCAATGTATTTAATGATTCAGTTAAAAAAGGTATATAACAATGCTGATTAGTATCAAAGTCATTACAAAATGCAATAGCGCACACGGAACAATGGTTTCTAAGCAAATATGCAAGTCATTGTCGGAAAGGGTAGTGTATGTACTGTATTGTGATTTCTGTCGAACCAAGTCATTTAAACCGAGATAAGCCCAGACCTAAGCCCATAGGCTCTGGACATACTGAGACAGAATCTTAAGTAATGAATTTGTTTTGTCATCACCTGGTTTTTTTCTTCTGTAGGTTTACCAAGATTACGAAATCCTCCTGTAGTTTCTGCATATTGTGGAAGGGCCAATATTACCTTTACAAACTGGGTTCTGAACACAGACATAGGGAAGGGACCTATAGCACAGTATCAGTGAGTACTTCTTTAACAAATACACACTGGAGTGTGAACAGAGAGAGAGAGAGAGAGAGAGAGAGAGAGAGGTTTTATAATATGACAACCCCCCCCCCACACACGCGACAACAACTACATTAAATATGAAATTGCAAGTTAAATGAAATTATATTTAAAACTTTATCAATGAAAATGTGCCTCAGTGAGACAATCGACTTTTTGTTTCTCCCCTTACCACATTTGTTATAGATACCTCCATGATTCCTTGTGCTAAAAACAAAAAATTCATTAGTCCTATTAAGGACACGAAGGAAGAAATGAGCATTTGTTGCGGAGATATCAGAATATAAAAATACAATTTTCTTTAGGACAACCGTGAAACAACAATGATTCTCACATACAGGCTTGAACACAGCGTTTGTGGTGCCAGATAGGGAAGTCTTGTTCCGGCCTAAATACATTTTGGTACATCACATGATAAATTGTAGAAAATTGCATTGATTGAATATGTACATGCACTCTATTTTGTATAGTTTCTGTCTATCCTTAGCAAGGAGTAAATTACTGTTGACAGCAAGGTACTATTGTTTTTCCAGACAGGTACTTTACTTTTTGCACGCACCACCTTGGGAACGAGAACGCAATTTTGTAAACAAACATGGCTCCAGATTCGGCGACGAGGACCTAAACAAATTCATTTCTGACTACACAATTGAAATTGCCTCATGTCTAAAGGTCATCAATGGTTAGAATGGGTCATGGATTAACGTGTCATGTGATGTACTAAATACATTGTTATGTTTTCCTCAGGGACCAGTGTTACTATAGTATTGTCTTGGGGAGTATAGTGGCTCAGGCTCAGGCTCAGGCTCTATACTCCCCAAGACAATACTATAGTAGCATAGGTCCCTCAGGAAAACATAATAATGTATAAAGATAGATGGTTGGGTTTTTCCTCTAAATGGCACTACAAGAATTGCTAACAGTTTTTGTCATGTGACACTTTTGAATTTTTATAAAATAATGCATTCAAAAGCAGCACTTGACAATTTTAACCCTTTGGATAATCTGACGACAAGAGAAAGACAAAGATATTGTATAATACATGTATTACAAACTTTGCTGTAAAATTTCAGAATTAATTATCGTATTGATAATGATACCAGAGGCTGGCAGTTATTAGATACCATACCTTACAGCGAACATGCTGCTACATACGTACGGGTCCACCAAGGCTTGAACCAAAGTCTGGCCTATCAGTATCGAGTCGATGTCCGGCGGAAGGATGGCGATAAAGTGATGCAAGAATTTGTACCAGGATTCGAGACCGATTTCTATTCTGTCGACTGTTTCGGTGAGTGTTATAATTTTGTCATGACCTGTAAGTATCTCTGAGACATGGCACTTACAGGGCATACCCAATTATTGTCTACATGGGTGCAATCATTTAATTGAAGATCAGCAATCAAACTCACTGTTTCATAGACAGGAAAATGGTATATAGAATAGTCGAAGAACATGTATAAATATCTCTTATATAATTTTATATCTGATTTGCATCTCTTTTTCCATAACCCCGAAACCTATATTTTTAGGGTACAAATTTCTATTTTTGTAGTATATAAATTATGACATATTCTAATGAAGATATGAATGGGCGAAAATTAAAACATTAGATTTGAGTTGAGTAATTGTGTTTAACGTCCCAGTCAAGAATATTTCACATATATATCGAGACGTCGCCAGATATAGGCGAAGGTGCAGAAATTTTTCCTATGCGTTGCACTGATGGCATTATACAGCAGGGTTCTTTATGGTGCCAAGCCTACCAAGACACGGGACCTCGTTTATTTTAAGTTCCCATCCGAAAGAACCGTGACTTTCATTTCGCGATGCCGAGTGCTTGGCGAAAGAACAGTCACTACCCCCTTTAAAGTCTTGGTTCAGACCCGGTCGGGATTCGAACCCACGACCTTCCACTTACGGAGCGAGCACTCGACCAACTAAGCTATCGCTCATTAGATATTTCTGGTACATGTGCAATTGGTTGTCCTAAATGTGTTAATTAAGTGGACCGTATTGGATGAACAACTTGTACAATGTATACTTTATACAATTGGTGATTATTTCCTTTTCTTACTATTAATTTTAATGATCCGTTTATTTTTTATTTTAATTAGTAACAACAACTACACTTGCACCACCAGTTACACCAGGCAGACCACCACCAGGTAAATACCAGTTTTGTTTTATTAATTCAGCGTCTTCAACCCATCTTGCTTTAGCTAATTGCGCTTATGGCATGAGGAAAACCCCGTGCATTTTTGTGTCAAAAATTCTCTGATATGAGTGGAACATATACAACTAAAAGTTTGAACGGTTCCTTGGTCGAGTACATAAAAGTTTGTTCATTGCAGTCCGGTGTGGAGTCCAAGATGGCCACCGTCAGTATAAAAAAATAAATGACCGCTACAGCATTACCTATTGATTTGTTTAGTAAGAATTTGATGTATATACATGAATGATGCAGATACACATGGAAAGTAGGATTTTCAGTATTTTTTTTTACTTTCAAACTCCCTATTTTCTATATTCATTTTAAGGGTCTATATTGACAAAATATTTAAGGTTCGATATTAAAATATTGTCTTGTATTCATTTTAAAGCCCTATATCGACTAATATTCCGACATATAAAATTTAAGGGATAGATATTGACAGATTTCCTGATAGCTTAAGGTCTAAGTTGACTGATCGTCTTGTATTCATTTTTAAAGCACTTTAAAGCTCTGAATTGATTGATATTTCGATATAAATTTTAAGGGACCAATATTTATTTATAATGTTATATTAATTTCTAGGGTCTGTTTTCAACCCTGATGCCTCGGCGGTGTACATCTCAGACAACACAATGAAGATAAGTTGGTCCACCAAACGTAACTACACTGCCATTGTTGGCAATGTTTGGCTGTCTTATGGTATTATTGGCATTGGAGATTGTGAAGACTTCAACAAACAAGATGTGAACTATACTAAATTGTAAGTATTTTACATCCTTAACCAGCAATGTTTTCCTATCTTTTGATGCTGCAGCTCACTTTTTATTATGTGCAGCTTGCAGGTCAGGGAAAAATTAGTTGGTGGATTGTGATGCGATAGGGATGTGGGGTATGTACAATGAAAGAATATGAAAGTGTTAGGGTTTTGTTAGAAGATCGAATTGGACCTGGAGAATAGAGGTTAAAACAGTACTACTGGCCATGGATTTTGTGTGCTCAGTCCGCCTACTGCTGATTTGAATGAGTGGAGGTCTGACAGCATAGCAGTGTTACATTGGTATATTTCTAGAGGCAAGAATGAGTATTTGTAGTGGTCTTTGGCTGTGTCAGTATGCTAGTGTGATTGAGCGCCCGGGCAGGTCTTGTTAATGCGTGCGCGCGCGTGTGTGTGTGTTTTTTAACAGTAATGTTAAAATAGAATCAAAGCTGTCGTAAAGGCCACCTTAATATATGGACCACCTGCCTTTGGGAAGCCAGTACAATTTTATCCAAACTCCTATTTGAACCTGTATATGTAATGTGCCAATAAAGACCATATCCACTTGTTTCCTTTAGCATTGTAACAATTTAAATCTGGACCCTTTTAAGTAAAGGTCTCAATGTATAAAGTAAATTATGGAAAAAATTATATCATTTCTGTGAAACGCCAAACAAAAGGAGTAATTGTGGTTAGATAAGAAAGAACAATTAGTATTATCTTTTTCTATTTCTCTTTTCAAATAGACTTGTGTCGAAGTTTGGGTCCCGTGATATACCGGTAGAACCGTGGAGAAAGTATGAGGTACTAATAGAAGCGGACACGGTCCACCATAATGTGTCAGACAGTGACAGGAAGATTTGGTTGATATTTGGGCCAGAAACAAATCCTGAACTGCAAATAGGTATGTCCAGATAAAATTATTTATCAATCATGTGCAAGGTTGCAATATCTAGATCTGGACACTTTTATATGTAGAGACCAAGGCGCACCTGTCCCAGTGATCGAAAGCACTGGCTTTCAGACCACAGCGCCTCTCGCGACCTAGGTTAAAATTCACCTGCGACAGATCCTAGTGTGAGAAAGTTTGCCAGTTGGCTTTCCAAAGTTTGGTGGATTTCTTTAGATACTGGTATTTTGGTTTCCCCAAACATTCAAGAGCTGACCATCTTGATATAAGTGAAGTAATTTTTACTAGGTCGTAAAACATCATTATTCCACTTTATCTATTTAAAGTGAAAACTATAAAACCAGTGTATTGTGAAATCATTTATTCTCGCGGTGTCTTAAAATTTTCGTTGTTATCCCTGACGCACCAATTTATATGTCAAAGAAATATTATATAACAAACTTAATTGAAACAGAAACCAAAAGCAGCGAATCCTACCGAATCGTCTTTTTTCTCAGAAGCATGGAAATTCGACACTTCGAAAATAAATGATTTTGCTGTAATTTTGTCTATGAATCTAACACAAAATTTTAAAAAGGAAGGTTTGAAACAATGTTAAATTGATCAAAACCACGTCTTATACATCCGCTTGTTTTGAGATTGTAGTAGGCAATACGTTTTTATTGTCAGAAATACACTACTGTTTAAACTGGCTGCTAGTTAAAATCTGCAAATACTTAATGACTAAGGTATACTCCCTCATGCATGTATTTGTTTGATTAAATGCATTTTGGCCCTTTGGATATTTTTTCAACCTTGAAAAATTTGGTTTTTAGCTCACCTGACCGAAGGTCATGTGAGCTTATGGCATAGCGCAGCGTGTGTATGTGCGTGCGTGCGTGTGTGCGTGTGTGCGTGCGTGTGTGCGTCGTTAACACCTATTTTCGACTTCTCCTCTGAAACTACTGGACAGTTTTTAATGAAACTTTGTCAGAAGTATATATGGGCTGGTGCAATTCAGATTTGTTCGTGGCGTTGCCATGGCTACCATAACTAGGTCAAGGTGACCTAGGGGTGCAAAAATCTTAAAAAATCTTCTTCTCCGAAAGTACTGATTGGAGAAAAAATCTGATGTGATATTTGGCTTCTCTAGGGTCTTAAGCCTATAGTTTGTTCATTTTGTGAAATTCGGATAAAAAATAGGTTACGCGTTTTTGCGTTTAATTTTGAAAAAATCGTAAAATAGTTTCAAACTGTTATAACTTGACTATTTGACCAGATAATGACATGGGGTTTTCAGTTTTAACATCTTCTTGTTAGTATCTTCAAAATGAGGTCAAGGTCAATTGTGAAGGTCGTGACCTAATTTTTTTTTAACTCTGATTATAATTATTATCTCGAAAACTATAAACTTTTTGTATAGGCATGTATATTAGAATGTTGTAGATATTGATACAATGATCATTTTGATATATAGAAAAAGGTCATGGATTCAAAGGTCAAGGTCACAGATGCGAAACAATACCGAAATGGTTAATTATCTCGAAAACTATAAACATTTTGTGTAGGCATGTATATTAGAATGTTGTAGGTATTGATACAACGATCATTCTGATGTATAGAAAAAGGTCATGGGTTCAAAGGTCAAGGTCAAAGATGTGAAACAATACTGAAATGGTTAATTATCTCGAAAACTATAAACTTTTTGTAGAGGCATGTATATTAGAATGTTGTAGGTATTGATACAATGATCATTTCGATGTATAGAAACAGGTAATGGGTTCAAAGGTCAAGGTCACAGATGCAAAATAATACCGAAATGGTTAATTATCTCGAAAACTATAAACATTTTGTATAGGCACGTATATTAGAATGTTGTAGGTATTGATACAATGATCATTTTGATGTATAGAAAAAGGTCATGGGTTCAAAGGTCAAGGTCACAGATGCGAAACAATACCGAAATGGTTAATTATCTTGAAAACTATAAACTTTTTGTATAGGCATGTATATTAGAATGTTGTAGGTATTGATACAACGATCATTTTGATGTATAGAAAAAGGTCATGGGTTCAAAGGTCAAGGTCACAAGATGCGAAATAATACTGAAATGATTAATTATCTCGAAAACTATCAACTTTTTGTATAGGCATGTATATTAGAATGTTGTAGGTATTGATACAACGATCATTTTGATGTATAGAAAAAGGTCATGGGTTCAAAGGTCAAGGTCACAGATGCGAAACAATACCGAAATGGTTAAATATCTTGAAAACTATAAACTTTTTGTATAGGCATGTATATTAGAATGTTGTAGGTATTGATACAACGATCATTTTGATGTATAGAAAAAGGTCATGGGTTCAAAGGTCAAGGTCACAAAATGCGAAATAATACTGAAATGATTAATTATCTCGAAAACTATCAACTTTTTGTATAGGCATGTATGTTAGAATGTTGTAGGTATTGATACAACGATCATTTTGATGTATAGAAAAAGGTCATGGGTTCAAAGGTCAAGGTCACAGATGCGAAACAATACCGAAATGGTTAATTATCTCGAAAACTATAAACTTTTTGTATAGGCATGTATATTAGAATGTTGTAGGTATTGATAAAACTATTTATTTTGATGTATAGAAAAAGGTCATGGGTTCAAAGGTCAAGGTCACAAAATGCGAAATAATACTGAAATGATTAATTATCTCGAAAACTATCAACTTTTTGTATAGGCATGTATATTAGAATGTTGTAGGTATTGATACAACGATCATTTTGATGTATAGAAAAAGGTCATGGGTTCAAAGGTCAAGGTCACAGATGCGAAACAATACCGAAATGGTTAATTATCTCGAAAACTATAAACTTTTTGTATAGGCATGTATATTAGAATGTTGTAGGTATTGATACAACGGTCATTTTGATGTATAGAAAAAGGTCATGGGTTCAAAGGTCAAGGCCACAGATGTGAAACAATACTGAAATGGTTAATTATCTCAAAAACAATAAACTTTTTGTATAGGCTTGTATATTAGAATGTTGTAGGTATTGATACAACAATCATTCTGATGTATAGAAAAAGGTCATGAGTTTAAAGGTCAAGGTCACAGATGCAAAAGAATACGGAAATGGTTAATTATCTCGAAAACTATAAACTTTTTGTATAGGCATGTATATTAGAATGTTGTAGATATTGATACAACGATCATTTTGATGTATAGATAAAGGTCATGGGTTCAAAGGTCAAGGTCACAGACGTGAAACAATACTGAAATGGTTAATTATCTTGAAAACTATTAACTTTTTGTATAGGCATGTATACTAGAATGTTGTAGATATTGATACAATGGTTATCATGATGGAAAGAAAAAAGTCATTGGGGTTTAATATTTATGTTTTCTTTAAATCTATCAGCTAGCCATTAGTTATCAGGTGAGCGTATTAGGCCCATGGGCCTCTTGTTCATTCTTGTTCCAAGCACTACTGGTGAGGTATTGCATTCCGTAGCGTCCGTCTAGTGCTGAAAAACTAACACTGGTATAATATGTAATCTAACCAGATGCTATAAAAACTTCAATGCCTCTTAGTTGATAACATTTCGAGCATTATTCTTTATATTTCAGGACCATCGGGGGATGTACAGGACATTAAAGTAGACTCAAAAACAGCTCGAAGTATAACTTTATCCTGGACCCCACCACTGTGCGAAGAACGAGGTGGATTTCTGAAGCAATATGACACAATGGTCCGTGATTTCACCAACAGTAGTCGCTACCAGGCCAATCATAGCACCAACGATTCAACAATTACCATAAGTAATCTACTTCCTTACAACAGATATGGTGTTAAAATACGCTTTGTAAATGTCATTGGCGTCGGAACTTACAGTGATGAACGAGAGATCATGACAGACGAAGCTGGTAAAACATTTTGATTTTTACACAAACAAGAATTCCCGCTAATGCAGAGTCATATTTTAAGTTGGAATTGAATCTAGTTAATGAAAGTCACTGTACTCTGTTAGTGGAGGCTTAACTCAACTCTGTAATAGCAATTCCCTTATTGATGCATTTTCTAAAATTTGCTATCGTAGCTCTCAAAAGATGTTTTAAATATTTAAAATGCTTTCAAAACAATTCATTTTAGATCAACATTTCAACATAAGCGCATACATGATTGATTTTAGGATTTTGAATTTTAAAACATCCCATTTAAGTGTCTCCTCAGGATGTCGCTGCATTTAAATTTAAACATCCCACCTTGAAAAATAAATTGATGAAAGTTATAAGGATGTAATCATAAGAATCTGGCCATAAAAAGTGGTGTTTTGGATATATTTTAGACCATTTCAGTATTAGCTCTATGTTATTTTTAGCAATTAAGAGAAATAGAACAATCGTTCTTGAAATTTAAAGCAACTTGAAAAAAAATCGTCAATATGTCATTATCATTTATTGGATTTAATTTTTAAAAAAAATGCGGTATGGTATAGTAAAATTACCATTGTTTTGGCAGCAGTTAGTACCCGAGCTCACTTTCCTGGTTGAAGTTCACGTATTTAACTTTATATATTTTTTTTTAATTTTTACCTTGCTTTTGGGATTGTGATTTGAACATAGAGATTTTTGTTAATAATTTATATACTAGTATTTTGTTTCTATTCCACATAGAACCTAGTGCTCCTGTCATCACCAGTAAGTCAGCGGGAATAAGTACCATCACGCTTAGTTACACAACTCCAGATCCAGCTAACGGCGTGATCCAGGGTTATCAGATAGCGTACAATGTATATGAGGACTTTAGAGACATCACAAACAAGCCAGCAAGCAGCACTTCGTATGTTATAACAGATCTGAAGCCGTTCACACACTATTTTGTTAAGGTACTAAAATCGTCTCGAGGTTCGCATTTAATTTAGTGTTATGTTGTTTCAGACGCAGTTAAGATATTTGCCTTATATACAGGCCATTATATACAGGGATTGTTGAGGTTTTCTGCTTCTTCAATTTTAAAATTACCTTTGTTATGCATAATCGTTCATAGTATTGTCATAGATAGATTTGGAAAAAATACTTTTTGTTCCTTATATTTGTCTCATTTCAACTTCTTAAAAATATATTGATTTTCACAACTTTGGTCGGAGCACTACTGATGAGGAGTTTTATTCCGTGACGACCGCCTCGTACTGCAAATTAATAAAATCTGATTTAGTTATAATTCCGCAAGTGCTTTGATAAAATAACAAGCCTTTTGCCAAGTAAACTGACAAATTTTCCCAAATGGGATCCGAACCTTGCTTGTAATCTGACCCTTTAAACCATACCTTAGCCACCAGGCTTTCTAAGACAAGCCTGTGTGTATTTTACGATCTGCCTGACTTATAGTTTTAGAATTTTATTTTATTGTTACGTTTCTCTCCAACACATTTTGTGGAAACCTGTTTATATGCGATTTTATTAAGCAGAAAATGTTCACAATTTTCGGATTTAAGTATTGTGATGTCATGTCAACAAAATGCCACAAACAGTGTTGTGTGCACATCTAGGCAGAACACATTAAGTTGTCATGAAAAGACTGAAACATGCAATGTAGATAGATTTGTTAATTAACACTAAAGAATTCACATAAAGAATATAAAGAATATAAGTATATAATGGTGTCAATCAATCACTATTTGAGATTATACTAATGTCTAGGAGCATGTGCTTGTTACCTTGGGACCACTATATATATATTTTACTGACGACACAGTTTTTGTGATTTTTTTGTTATGACGTCATCATCCAGTATTACTAAGACTAACTTAAGTTACCATAATAACTTCACCTGGTGGGTTTTGACCACTAGTGATAGTAGATTAACTAAGGTATACTCCCTCTTGCAAAGTTTTTCTTTAGCTAAATTTAGTTAGATACATTTTGGTACTTTGGATACATTTTCAAACCCTTGAAGACATTTTGTTTTCACTAATTTGGTCCGAAGACTACTGATGATGAATTGTATTCCGAAACAGCCGTCTAGTGCTGTAAAATTAACACTGGTATAGCATGTTATTTGACCATATTTTCAAGTCATGTTTAAAATTTGATTTGTTGTAGGTTAGAGCAAAGACAAACTCGCCAAACTGGGGTCCGTACAGCAGCATGACTAACTTAACGACACAGGAAGATTACCCGACCCCCCCGTATAATATAACCTTCGTATCTCGGAATGAGACATGTTTAGGAATAAATTGGGCGTTTCCAATCACACAAAACGGGAAAATTGTCGAATACAGTGTACGTATTTATTTATTGTTACTAGTTAATGACCATGAGGCCTCTGAATCTGACATCCCATAGCAGACCTGCCAACCCTTACGATTTTTCCGTAGTTCTTACTGAAAACTGCCAAAAAATTTTAATTCTTACGATTGTACGGATACGGCATGTTTTCTTCCGATTTTTATCTTTTCCGGATATTCTCTTTACGTTTCCAAACCATGTTTTAGAAAACTGTCCTGGAAACGCTTTTAAGGCATGCAGATTGCAATAAAGCATCACCGTTGTTACGCAAAGTCGGAAGAGCGTTTGATAGTAAAGCATTTCAAAGACATTCTGAAGTGTAATAATCAAGCGTCTGTGTGATTTTAAAGTTTCTCGCGGTAACTGTCACATCTCAAAAATGAGCAAACGCAAAGCAGATATGGTGGATTATGGAGAGTCGGCTCCGAAAAAAAGGAATCGGTATGCCCAAAAAGCTAAACCGACGTATTTTTCAACGTGGTCCTTCATAAAACGGAGTAAAAAAGGGAGATTTTTTCGTCAAAAACAGTATATGTCTAGTTGATCTAATTATCGCACATGGCGGTATTGACGATATCCGGCGATAAAAAAAGACTTGTAAAATCTTACTGAAACTGGTGCAATCTTACTGAAAAATGTCCTTGATCTTACGGAATAGTTGCCCAGGGGGTTGGCAGGTCTGCCATAGTTCCACGTTCCGTTCATTCTTGATTTTTAATACACGTGTGAATGATGTATCTAGCTAAAATGGAGGTGCTTACCTTTTCGGGGCACTCAACCTCACTTCCATATTGGAGAAATGCATTATTAATACCAAGTAACAACTAGAGTAGATGAAACTTAAGTTGAACATCTTTGTTGTCACCAAAGATTGTTTTTCCTATATATACGGGGCTAGTAAAGAGAAAATAGCCCCGGTAATGTTGTCGTGGAAGCATGCACTTCTCCCTTGTGAAGTATCGGGACTTTAACTGATGTTATATACTTATAGTGGATGTATTTTTATAAATAATGCATCACGAGAAAAAATCCAGTAATTGAAAAAAAAATTTCTGTTGTTTCATTCAATGCTAACATTTTAACTTTTTTGATTGCTTAAGTTCTTGAAAATTTATACTATTCTAAAATTGATTTGATCTTTCAGATTCATTACATGGATATGTCACTGGAAAACCCAATAAAACAGGTGAAGGTCATTCCAGAGCCTAGTACTCCACCTTATTATATCTGTCAACTCAACTCTGGCAGGCGATACCTTGTAGAAGTATCAGCTAAGACTGGTCGTGGGTATGGCAGACCATTAACGGTTTACAGGACGACTGAACAAGCAGCTCCACCAAGTCCCTCGCCTCCTGAGTATATCAACCACACGGACACCACAATCACTGTTGCTATTGATTCCATATTAATCAACACTGGTCCACTGACGTCATACTCGTTGTTTGTCAATGATATTACCGCAGACCGGAAACGGAAAAGACAAACAACAGTGCCAGGGTACCAGACAGCTTTGTTTCCTGCAAGTGATATTACAAAAAGAACAATGTTTACGATTGGAACGGGGGTCTTAAGTAATGGGTTGGTAAATGCACCTCTAAAACCAAATCGTATGTATGAGGTTTATTTGCAGATTACAAGCACACTGGAAGGGATCTCAAAATCAAGTTTCTCCAAAATGGACCAACCTGTGTTTACTAGTATGGTTATGACAACAACACAAGCCCCGACAACTCCTCAAAAAATTATCGTTCAGGAAAATAATTATATCCCAGTGATAATAGCAGTTGTGGTGATTGTGTTGTTGATCATCATTGCTATCATCATTTTGTGTATTTTCCTCTGGTACAGAAGACGAAGATCGCAGCAATATGAACCTTTTGAGGTAGAGAAAGAACAGATTGACATGACAAAAATTCTTCACGATGATTATGACCCTCACAAATATTGGAACACAATTTATTCCCATAGGGAGAGCAGATATATAGTTGCTGGTAGAGAGTTACTACCAGACGATTCTTTAAACACGAATGGTACTGTGGGTGTTCGTGACACGTCTCCGCCTGTTACATTTCCACAAGAATTCCACGATTTGCCACATGGGCAGCTTCATTCATGGAACGCTGCTCTGCAAAGATACAACAAAAATAAGAATCGTTTTCCCCATCTTTTGCCCTATGATCACACGAGGGTTATATTGGACAGAGATGATAATTCTGTCAGTGATTATATAAATGCTAATTACGTTCATGGCTACCGGAAAGCGAATGCATACATAGCAGCACAGAGTCCATTTGATGACGAAACAGTTCTGGACTTCTGGCGGATGTTGTATCAACTTGACATCAAAGTGGTCGTCATGATTACAAACATTATTGAAGATGACATCATCAAGTGTACCCAGTATTGGCCAGATCCCGAGCAAGGCAGAGTGACTTATGGCCGGTTTAGGTTGGAACTCATCGATCAACAGGAATTTGCCGATTACATCATACGAACAGTTAAAATAAAAACTAAAAATCATGCAGATACTAAAGTTGTTCATATATTTGACTTTTGTTCCTGGCCTGATCATGGGGTTCCTGATGATGCCATCCCTCTTTTGGAAATGAGACACAAAGTCCGTGAGTATCACAGCGGAAATAGGAGTCCCATTGTAGTGCATTGTGGGACTGGGGTCAGTAGAACTGGAACATTTATAGCGATAGATGCGCTATTGGAACAGTATCAACATGAAGGTAGAATAAGCGTTTTTGCATTTCTACGAAAATTGAGAAAAGACCGAGTAGCTTTGGTCAGGACTGTTAAACAATATGTGTTTATTTATGAGGCAATATTTGAAGCACGTGTAGCCGGGGACACAAGAACGGGTTTAGACCTAAAACAGAAATATCATACATTGACTATGAAAAATCCCAAAAAAAATTCATTCCTTCGAGATCAGTTCATTTGTTTACAGCGGTATACACGTCCACTTTTGCCTCATCAGTGTTCAAATGCTTTGGTGCCAGTAAATGTGGATAAAAACAGATTTCCGGATGTGGTTCCTCCGGATAATTTCCGACCTCATCTGTTGACGCCAGGTCCTGGTGAATTTGGTCAGTCGGATTATGTCAATGCTGTGTTTTTAGATAGCCATTTATACAGGAACCATTTCATTGTGACTCAAACACCGCTTCACACCACTGTGTTAGATTTCTGGAAACTTGTGTATGACTATAATATCAGCACCATTGTTATGATGGAGAGCTACAAACACGAAGATGACACTTGTGCGGAATACTGGCCAGAAAAGAAAATTAAAAAGTTCGAACCTTTCTTCGTAGATAATACGGAAATCTACCAAGAAGAAAATGTGACCATTAGACATTTCAAACTCAGCTACATGCATAAACCCAGTGAACCAAGTCGAGAGATTAGACAATTCCAATTTAACGCTTGGGATGATTCCGAATTCATTCCTAAGTCTAAGACAATGTTTTTGGATTTATTCGATCTGGTAGATGACTGGCAGCGAGTATCTAAAAACCACGACAGACCGATACTTGTACATTGTAAAGATGGTGCAACCCACAGTGGACTTTTTTGCATCCTATGTTGTTTGTGAAACCATGCGTCAAGATGGTGATGTTGATGTATTCCACACTATTAAACACATGAAAAGAAGACGGACACAAATAATTGACACTCTAGTAAGTAATTGTTTTTCTTTAAATAATGTTAAATTTTTATGACCGACATCACAATATTGTTGATCAGTATGATGTCTGTGTTTTTAAAAATATTTTGAATATATGTGACCTACCATAGTTCCATGTCCCTGGCAGTCTCATGTTTATTTTTTACACGTGTTGCGTGTAGATAGGTACTACCAAACCTTACTTCACTGGTGGAGGTCCATGTGTTAAAATTAATGTACTATTTTTCGCAATTATTTTGAGGTTTTGATTTGGACACGGACTGGTGTGATTGTTTCAATGATAAGTAATCTAGTAGAGGTTACATGAGGGCTAGAATCTCGGTGTTAAGTCTCATCCGAAAGACCACACTATTGTGAAGTTTCTTACAGCTACAATGCGTACAGAAGATGAAAATCATCCCGCAAAGATTCCTAAGTATCGAGTGAGGTTTGAGGTTTGAACCCAAAACTCTTAACCTTTTAGTAATTGATAGTGCCACTTAGCCAACTCCACTTCCAGGATATTATCAAATTTTCACCTGCATTGATTAAAGTTTAATTGTCATTGCAGGACCAGTATAGGTATTGTTTCAAGGTGCTGTGGGACTTCATGAACTTACGACAGGAAGGAGGAACATTGACAGACATGATGAATCACTCAAATACCAACAAGTTTTACCACAATGTTGGCAGTCTCAGTCTGCCATCCTACACTTCTCATCTAGAGTACATGTAAACAGTTTATAGGAAACCATCATATAATCGTAGATTACACATGGAAGAGTGAACATTAATGAACATAATGAATCTCTCGAGTACAAGCGAGTTTTACCACAAGTTGGTAGTTTAGGTCTCCGTTCCTACGCCTCACATTTAGAGTACATATAAACAGTGTATAGGGAAATCATCGATAGACCTAGATTACGGTAGGAAGAGTGTAAGTTAATTATCGTGATGAATCGCCCGAGTATGAACAAGTTTTACAAAAAAATGTTGGTAGTCTCACTCGTTCATCCTACACTTCACATGCGTCTTCCAATGAGACAGAATTCGATTACAATTTGAAGAATGAACATTTACGAACATAGTGAACCGCTTGATTACAAAGAAAGTTTGGTAGTCTTTGGTTACCGTCCTAGACACGCCATCTTCAGTACGTTGATGAAATTCGGAATTTATAAAGAATAAATCAGAAACCAACAACAACTACCGTAGAGTTGGTAATCTTAGGTTACCGTCCTTGACACGCCATCTTCAGTATATTGATCACGTGTAGGGAATCGTGAAGTATGTTGGAAACTTGACGAATCACGTACTTGAGTACATTATTCATTCGTAGAGAACCATCGAGTGCGTTCGAACTCAACCAATCACTCACTTACGTACATTGAGAACAAAAACCATCAAATGCGTTCAAAACGTGTGGCTGACGAAACGCTCAGAAACAATAGATTCTCTCATAGTGTTTTAGTCTTGACTAATCTGAAACAAATTCACCAATTGTTTTGTGTGCCGAATCATCAATTACACACTAGAACTGTGAATTTTCGACAGGTTGAAAGGACATTAACGAGCATCATGATTTATTCGAATGTCAACAATTTTTCATATCTAACATCATATATGTGTGAACTATGAAGTGTTTAAAAATAATAATTAAAAACAGATCTGACTTGCACAACATGTTTCCACTTTAAAGACTCTTGAAAAGAGTCTTTAAATTGAAAAGACTCTTGAAAAGAGTCTTCTTTGATTGGTGTGAAATCATCACATCACATATAGATACATTTATTTCCCACAGTCATACAACTTATGGTTTTGTCATATATTGTTGTTGGTTCACTACTCATGTAGGCTGTTTTTGTGACTTTGTTGTTTAATTTAATGACAACAAAACAATAAGTTACAAACAAATACGAGAGAGACGATATAACGCATGTAGATCATCCGACATGGAAATACATTTTAGTGATCCGTTTGCTTTGCCTTGCCAGATCATACACGTATATGTTGCCAAGCTGCAAACTTATTACAACTGTGAGTAAGCGAAGAGAAGCTAACCGACTTTCATATTGTGGTAGTTTCTGTGAGAATAACTGTAGACCATTAGGTACAAAATAATTATCCTGAATTTCAAAACGCTGTGTTTGATCACAAAATATACTTAGTTGTTATGAGTCTGAATGGAGGGGGTTGAAGTTGAGTGAAATGTATTTTACGCCGCAATCGATATCAAGACCACTGGACTTATGTCGATGTGGGAAGTTCAGAGGTGGTGAAAACCGGAAGCCAATTGATCTAAAAGTTATATTACAGATGGGCAAGAACACTTAATACGTGTATTTATCTATAAAACTGACCAATTATTAAAAAAACTTTGCTTACTACATCATCGTATTTGCACATCGCAGGCTTCATTTAATAAAAATTTTCGCATAAAAACAGAAATTCGCTTCAGAACACCAAGTTTGTTTTTTACACTATTTAGGCGTTATTTTATTCTGTGTGATTTGTTTTGTGTTTTTTAGCTCACCTGACCAAAGGTCATGTGAGCTTATGGTATGGTGCAGCGTGTGTATGTGCGTGTGTGCGTGTGTGCGTGCGTGCGTGCGTGCGTGCGTGCGTCGTTAACACACATTTTCGACTTCTCCTCTGAAAGTACTTGGCAGATTTCAACGAAACTTGGTCAGAAGCATGTCTGGGTCGGTGCAATTCAGATTTGTTCGTGGCATTGCCATGGCTACCATAACTAGGTCAAGGTGACCTAGGGGTGCAAAAATCTTAAAAAATCTTCTTCTCCGAAAGTATTGATTGGAGAAAAAATCTGATGTGATATTTGGCTTCTCTAGGGTCTTAAGCCTGTAGTTTGTTCATTTCGTGAAATTCGGTCGAAAAATGGGTTACGCGTTTTTGCGTTTAATTTTGAAAAAATCGTAAAATAGTTTCAAATTGTTATAACTTGACTACTTGACCAGATAATGACATGGGGTTTTCAGTTTTGACATCTTCTTGTTAGTATCTTCAAAATGAGGTCAAGGTCAATTGTGAAGGTCGTGACCTAATTTTTTTTACCTCTGATTATAATTATTATCTCTAAAACTAAACTTTTTGTATAGTCATGTATATTAGAATGTTGTAGGTATTGATACAACGATCATTTTGATGTATAAAAAAGGTCATGGGTTCAAAGGTCAAGGTCACAGATGCAAAACAATACCGAAATGGTTAATTTTCTCGAAAACTATAAACTTTTTATATAGGCATTTATATTAGAATGTTGTAGATATTGTTACAACGATCATTTTGTTATATAGAAAAAGGTCATGGGTTCAAAGGTCAAGGTCACAAATGCGAAACAATACCGAAATGGTTAATTATCTCGAAAACTATAAACTTTTTGTATAGGCATGTATATTAGAATGTTGTAGATATTGTTACAATGGTCATTTTGTTGTATAGAAAAAGGTCATGGGTTCAAAGGTCAAGGTCACATGCAAAACAATACTGAAATGGTTAATTATCTCGAAAACTATAAACTTTTTGTATAGGCATGTATATTAGAATGTTGTAGGTATTGATACAACGATCATTTTGATGTATAGAAAAAGGTCATGGGTTCAAAGATCAAGGTCACAGATGCAAATCAATACTGAAATGGTTAATTATCTCGAAAACTATAAACTTTTTGTAAAAGGATGTATATTAGAATGTTGTAGGTATCGATAAAACAATAATTTCGATGTATAGAAAAGGTCATGGGTTCAAAGGTCAAGGTCACAGATGCGAATCAATACTGAAATGGTTAATTATCTCGAAAACTATAAACTTTTTGTATAGGCATGTATATTAGAATGTTGTAGGTATTGATACAACGATCATTTTGATGTATAGAAAAAGGTCATGGGTTCAAAGGTCAAGGTCACAGATGCAAAAACAATACCGAAATGGTTAATTATCTCGAAAACTATTAACTTTTTGTAAAAGGATGTATATTAGAATGTTGTAGGTATCGATAAAACAATAATTTCGATGTATAGAAAAGGTCATGGGTTTAAAGGTCAAGGTCACAGATGTAAAACAATACTGAAATGGTTAATTATCTTGAAAACTATAAACGTTTTGTATAGGCATGTATATTAGAATGTTGTAGGTATTGATACAATGATCATTTTGATGTAAAGAAAAAAGTCATTGGTATTTACGTTTTCTTTAAATCTATCAGCTAGCCATTAGTTATCAGGTGAGCGTATAAGGCCCATGGGCCTCTTGTTTAATTGAGGCGGCGATTAATGTCAATGTGCAACTAAAAGTCCTATAATTTACAAGGAATTTGTTTGGGGAGTTTTTTTTTTTTTTTTTTTTTTGAAATGTTTACTTGAATTTTCTTTTAATTCTCGCTAAGACATTGCTTTGCTCTTATTTATTTTGTATTTTGATAGTTACATAATATTTTAGATTTCAACATTAATGGTTAGTAAACCACTGAAATGTGTGTGTGTGTGTGTGTGTGTGTGTGTGAGAGAGAGAGAGAGAGAGAGAGAGAGAGAGAGAGAATAAAATAAATTTAAATCAATGTTTATATTCCGTCCTATATACTAGATCTAGTAATACTTTTTCAACTAGATGTTATTCTATTTATTGGATAAGTTATTTATTTATTTTATTTCATTTTTTAACATATATTGGTGCTTGAATGTAGTATTCTCCACTAAACTTATTAATGAAAGTAATAATTTGCTATTTTAATTGGACAAATGGAACTCTTTAACGTAGGAGATATCCGTAATTGTCACGTTTTTCCAGTAAAATGGGGGGTTTCTCGGAATTACCGTTATGGAAATTACGTCCTATTGATGCCACGATTATGAAAAGGACAATCTCGCAGACGAAGGTTCCTCATAATATATCACCATTTCTTAAATAAATGCTTTGTTTTGGTTTTTAATCTCTAACTTTAAAGAGTTTTTGAAATTCTTAAAACTTTGTTAAGATAACAGTCAGCATTGTAGAGATAGTCAATATGTATGTGTTATGGAATAATAAAAATGAAATTGGTGATTAATTTTAAGTAAACTGGTGCTGATATAACTACTATGTGTATTTTTTAAAACCGAATTAGATATAAAACGATAGTTTCCTAAATTTTATACTTTACTACAAATTGAGAATTTTATTTCTACATTTTTTAGATATCTTGTAACAAGGCATGTAGAAATTACAGTGCATACGTGTCGAAAATTTAACCATTAGCTAACGAAAATGAGTATTTCAGTTGCTGATTGGCCGAGATATGGATAACAAGTGATCGTTAATGACGAGAGATAAACAAGCTGCCAAGCTAACGAGTGGCTGATCACGAGATATTCTGCCGATTCAGTACAAATTCGTTAGCTTAGCCTGTTAAACTTTCGACATGCCTGTATATACTGTATTTTCACTTATAGCTGTGTGTTGCTGTATCTTTGGCGTATTTTTTTTATCGTACAACATTATCATCATCATGGATTATTTAACTTTTAATGAAAATTTAAAAATGAGTAGATCAGAGGGAAATTAGTTTTAGTTTTTATTGAAGCATTAACTTAGAAATTGGCAGGATTTTTTTTTTTTTTTTTTTTTTACAAAAAATAAATTTATTTTGGATGTAGCTTTTTACAATAAAATTTTATGCATTACATCTTGTTATACTTTCTTCTACGATTCATTGATTGATTGAATGAATGATTGAATAGGGTTTTACGTCCGAGTCAAGAATATATCACTTATATCACGACGCCACCATCTATAAGCTAAAGTGGCTCAAATTTGGAACTTTGCAGTGTGTTCAGGGTAATGTGCAAGGACTGTCCTTTAATGTGCTTGGCGAAACAGCAGTCGCTACTTATTTTCAAGTCTTGGTCGGCCAACCTAATTCTGTCCGCACGCACACCCATCTACCCGCATTACTAATTTAATAGTCGATTTCAACCTCGTTGCAACTCGACTAAAAACAGTATGCATTGATTTGGCGATAATACTCGCCGAATCAACTACATTGTATTCTAGAGTACTTGAAAGAATTAGTAGTGAAATCAACCAACAACCCTGCTTTTTATGTAATAAACAAAACCTAGTCAGAAAATGAAATAAGAATATATGATATAAAAAAGAAACACATGCTGGGCATTTTTTACTATCCAAAAATTATTTCTGGAATATACTGAAGATTTTCCAGGAAAAAAGCCGAATTTGAAAATCTGAATAATTGGATTTTTGTAAGTTTCCAGTCTATTTCGGAATAAAATTATACATGTAGTTTTGTCGAAAATGTTTATTAAAGTATCATAAACGGTTTGGATTCTAAAGATTTTTTATTGATCTTATAGATATTGAAATCTTTATCACCGGAGCTTTCTATGTAGATTTATTAAAACAGCTTAAAGTTGAAATTAAAGAAAAAGGAGGTTGTGATTGAGCCAAGGTATATGGCTTCTTTAAGACAACCTTCTATCCACTTGTCAAAGATGGCATAAAGGTGTTATTCCTGAATGCAAGTTCGAGCAATTAAATCAACATTCCTACAGTCAAGTTCTTGCCCCCTGGTATTACCGTTTTATAACTTCTAGGGTTCAAATTTCTTCTGATTATGATATACTCAATATTGACAAAAATGTGATCCCGAACACATAGAGACATCGGAAAGGAAACGTCGGCAGCAATGTGATATGAAAGGATTTGCATAAGATCAAAACATGCACATGTGTCCATGAAGAGGTTTTAAACCTTGCACTTTCGAATTGAAATTAAGAAGAATGAATGAAATCTCCTATTCTTACCTTCTTACCAATTTTAAAGAAAATTACAATATGTCTTTCGAGAAACTAAATGCAAACGGGTGAACGCGATAGCCAAGTTTTTTGTGTTTAGGTTGCAAAATCAAGATACCACTTCGCCATAAGTATGACTATCAGTGGATAGGTTGCGATAGACAGCTTGGATCGGTTCCAGTGGGATTTCATTGAATGCTCCGCTATATCATTTTGAAGACCACAACCATATGTAGAAGGTTGTGGGTTCGAACCCCGGCCAGGGTTTGTTCAAAGACTTGAAAAATTGCAGTGACTATTGTTTTGCTAAGCAATGGACATTTAGAAATAAAAGTCACGGAATCCTTCGGAAGAGACTTTAAAAACCAATGTCCAGTGTCACGGCAAGCACGGCACGTTAAACATTGTCCTGGCCGTATTGCAAAGGTAAAAATTTCTTCCACTTCACATATAGCTAGTAGCGTCTCGATATAAGTGAAATATTCTTGACTTTGACGTAAACCCCTTCCAATCAGTCGAAACTAAGATAAACTTGGTGCTTAACGACCCCATTCGTAGTTAAACAAGTGATGACTTACCATGTTTTGTAAGATACCAAAAAGTCTTCACAATGTTGTCAAGGCAACGCTAGACAATTGCGATTTAGACGCCTCCTGATTGGGAAATCAAGGACAATAACTAATCGCTACTACCGGATTGTACGTCGAAGGCGTAAAAAAAAGACGAATCCGTACCCAAAAACCTTGTGATCTTATGTTCATTTTGTTATATTCCTTCACACAGAAATATGTCTTAAGAATGCTTTAGGAACAGTATTATATCTAATTTGTAAAACGACACTGAATTATAATTCAGGACCTTTGTTTTTTTAATGTAGGAAAAATGTTATTTTCTTCTTCTGTCGGTACCTAGCCTCATTAATGAGTGTCAAAATACTCCAGCGCATGGCAAGACAGCTAAAAACCTTCTGAAACGCATTGACTTTGTTAATTACTGGTGGAGGAAGGCCTTATGGTCAACTGGTAGCCTGTCCAGCATGACCCTAAATTCTTCTGGTGAAGTTGTTGTTGCTGTTATTGGTGGGAAGCAGTTCCACTGTCGTATGGTTAGTATTTTTCTAAATGTTTTAGAACCATACAAACCATACATCAATCAAACAACATTACAGAATCAAAAGGAATGCTGAATATGCAGGCTGCAAGTAATGTCTAACATCAATTCGTAACAGGCAATAAAAACACTCGACCCGGGACCTCCCTCATTATATGCAAACTCTCTACTTGACTGATCTACCCAGACTGATAAATTCTTCCCTCCATTTTTTTAAACTATCGAAACGATATCAGATTCAACTCCAGGACCAACGCATGGCTTAGACCAACAACTTCCAATTTGACAAACTCGTGAAATGTACTTAACATGAAATGGGGAACGGGTATCAAATCTGGGACCTCCTGCACTATCGTGAGGTGATTGCTTTACAAACTATACTAGCTATATAGATCGCTACATAACTTTAAATCAATGTAACTGCATGGGAAGTTCTTAATAATAAACAAAATTATAAAACGGCATAAACTGAACAAACTACAAATTAAAGAGTTTTTCACTTGAATATTAATAAGATGATTCTGTTAGGAGAAGGATTTTCATTTTTTCGGATATACATGTAAATGCACATCCGTTAATGGCGCAAAACCACAGAACCACTTGCATAAAAAAAATGCTGACTGAAGGCGATCAGAATTTTCAGTTGATATTAAGTTCTTTGTAATTTCATACTCAATTCTTATTTAAGTACTGATCCCGTGAAGAAAGCCATACGCAGAAATCGAGGCCCGATCTGAAGGGTTATCTGCCCTTACATTAAAAGTCGCCCTATACTGACCATCTTTATATACGGATACATTACAGTTATAAAGATGGTAGTTTACCATCGTCAAGGCAGATATTCCTACAGATATTCAATATCTGTAGGACTATCTGCCTTGACGATGGTAAGTTTTCTTTAGAATATTACGTTCGATAGTCTGAGAGTAGCGCTTGAATATCACAAAAAACCATCTACTACATTTATGGGATATAGTTCAACCTAGCTAAGTTTTTTCGAGAACCAAACTGGAAAAAATGGACTTACCTTCCTAGCCGGCATGCAGTGTCTAGTGACAAAGAATATTTATCCTAACTACGTGACGCCGTCAGAACAATGCTAGACAATGGCAGTTCTGGCGCCACCAAGTGGAGACTGTCAACATGATGCAATGCACACGACTTGACAATATCAGTGACGTTTATCGCAAGCTCCGATTAGCGACCACCATTCGTATATCTGATACCACCAAATTAACAACAAAAAAAAAAAAAAAAAAAAAAAAAAAAAAAAAAAAAATAATATAATAATAAAAAAATAAAAATAACACGGTTATAAAATCTTAGCATCTCATTTTCTCATTATATATATATATAATATTAACAAGATAAAAAGACAGTATGAGAGTATAAAAAGTAGTAATTTATTTATTTATTTATTTATTTATTTATCAAGGTATTTTCTAGTAGATATGAACCCTGTGGTCCTAGGTTCGAGTACCACATTTTTTTTCTCCACCATGTATTGGTCAAGTTAGAGATCCGTCTTTCCGCCCTGTTTCTTTTCTATTTAAAAATTAGAATCGCCAAAGTCTGTTACTTCCGGGAACTGGTATCCAGTATAAACAATGTTAGTGTGATTTATAACCTGTGACAAAATCCAGATTTATAACTATTTACACAGATAATACCTGTTACAATGACGTTATATATCTGATAAAAGTCGCTTAATGTCTGTGGGTAAAGTAGATCTCTCATAAAATAACTAGATCTAACAGAATTTACAAACAGAATTAACAGACAACCTGTATATGCCTTTCACTCACAGCATGCTCTACTAGTAACAATGACGCGGGAAAAGTGAACTTAGAGCTGAAAGGGCAACGTGTTCAGTTAACTTATGCGTGACACATTGGCATTGGCACATTTTTTATGATTGACAATGAAATCCGTCAATATTAACATTGATTTTTTTAATTCTGCTGTACCTGTAATGAACATTTGATTTTTCACCTGTGTATGAAGATTTGATTTTTTACCTGTGTAATGGACGTCTTAAAGATTTAAACGCCATTGAGTGTGATATGATTTTTATACCTGTGTTCTATAGGACATTATAAATTTAAAATTGACATCGCTAAGAGTGGTGCAAACTCATTTTATATAGATTATGTAAAAAGTCAATAAAATATTTAAACTTGGAATAAAGTATTCCTTTCAAGGAAGTTCAGCTTATCAACATAGACTGATAACAGACGTTTTAATATTGTTACAGATAACAACACAAAATTTCAAATTTGATTGTTAAAGTTAAGAAGGACTTATTTAATTTTTTTTTGTTCCAACGAGGTTTTTTTTCAGAAGTACATACCGTAAGTGAGATCCTCACCCATGATCTTTATATAATAGGATGAGAACTTGTTACATTCTATAAGCAGAACATTTAATGAGCATGATGAGTCTAGTTATTTGAGAAGTGACTGACTTGGTTCAGTTTTGATTTATTAATTATGTTCCGTGGACCCAGAGACTACTGTAGGTTAGATTTGAAACAGTATGGAGGTCACAAAGACGAGGTAAATTATACAAGTAGATAGATATGAAGCATTGCGAGTGAATTGAATGGGCTGGGGTGGGGTCTTTATGTGAAAAGCTATTCTGTGATAGAATTAGATATATTAGAAATATCTGATAAGATTTCAGGGGTTAAAAATTCCCTGGGTCCGAGGTACGGGACCTATTGATTTTACCTTGGGACCCTAATGAAATTTAAACTGCTGAGGATATTCCAACTTTTTCTTTATAATAACACAACTGCACATAGATCTGTCCATGTTGACACTGGAATTTCAAAATTTTATGTTGGACCTACTAGAAATAAAGACTGAAAGTCCCGAACCTTTCATTACAAATCATAATTTTTAACCCCTGAATTTGTATGGTACTTGTACTCATAATTTATCATAACTTAAAAATTATTTTTAAGTTTTAACATTCTTATTTATAACCCCCTTTACTCAAATTTAGGAATGAAAAAGAGAATAAATTTTAGTTACAATTACTGGAATTTATCAAGTCATTGGATATAACACTGGATGTAATCAGCTCACCAACTTAAAGACCAGAGATCAGTTTCACAAACATTTCTTAAAAAAGATTTTCCTTTACTTAAATTTAGCAAATTTTGAGGATCTTTTTGTTCTGGATCTACAACACTTTTGACAAAAACTGAATACTTAGCTATCAGCCTGAAATGGCACCTTAAATAACTGAATATCATAGAAATTAACAAATTTATGAAGATTTGAAATTCGTAAGATTTAAGTTAAGGAAAATCTTAGTCAAGGAATAATTGTGAAACTGGGGCCAGATATCTGAACATTTGTGGTGCAAAGCATAAGTACTTAAAGTTCATTCAAGTTCAAGTGTTTTAATCTAACTGCATGATAAGATACAATACAACAACATGGTAACTTGAAAAAGTTCAACACTATTTCTTTTCAAGACCAGAACAGTTCTAATTGTTTTTAATTTTTTTTGGGTGGGGTAGGGGTGAGTTAAATTGCTTAATTTTGATAAGTGTAAATGTCTGTTTACAGATCTTTTTTAATTATATTTGTTACTTACTAGCATTCATCCCAGATTTGGAAAGATCAGGTCTCTTTAATTAGCACTGTACCCTCATTTCGCCAGATATTATAAAATGATAAACCCTGAATTATGATAGATTAGGTGACCAAGTTGGTCTAAAGCCTGCATTACCATGATTACAGATCAAAGCTTATTCTACTTAGGCGAATCATAGCATATGCAAGATTGTCAGTTCACTTGCCAAAGGCTGGTGTTTTTATATTGGCACTCTGGTTTTCCCCACCATCCGGTAAGAATTGGCTGCCTCAAAATAAGTGAGACAATCATGACTTGGGCAAAACACCTTATATCAACTGTTTAGATAATCTAAGCTAAAATATATGTAGATCTACAGTAGAGCTTTATCATAATGCTTCGTTATATATTAGCCACTTCACTTACAGCCACAGTAGTTTTGAATACCATGTTCATCCTTTTATTTCATGTTTTTCTTTACAAGTCTCCCTTTATTTTATAGCCAATCACTTTTATAAGACTAAAACCTGACTGGACAAATAATGACAGTGGCAATGAATCAAGGTTTAATTTACTCATTGTGTAAGGATACATGATTTTAGACAATATTCTGTAACAGGAAGGAGAAGAAATGCAGGGTCAAAGCTGGGACCTCCTGCACTATAGTCAGTGCTCTACCACTGAGCTACCAGACAGCTACATTCCTCCCTTCCTTTTTTTTGATTCAACTCCCTTGAATTGAAACCACCAGGTATCACCCTAGGACCAACCTGTTGGTTGGCCACTTCCCAGGGTCAAACGAGCCCCCAAATATAACAGAATAAAGTGCTCTACCACTGAGCTACCCAAACTGCTACACAGTTCAATGATACCCCTCAGGGTTCTCAATCTGCTTACAGCAGTTAAGAGGTTGGAAATGGGGACCATTTCAGAGCTTCAAAACCCCCCTTTTTCCAAATTATTCATAGAATACACCCAATTTGAGTAACTTAAGTTCAAAATTGCAACTTCAACACTTCTACCATGTATTTCACATTAGACACCCCCCCCAAAAAAAACATGAAACAATTAATGCTTATCTTTCTAAGATAAAGACCAAGGAACCCAGATCCATTACAAAAATGGGTGTGGTACCTTCAAGCTTTGTAAAATGATTATTATAATTATAATGAAAATTGAACCATGTAAAATACATGTATTAACATACTAGTAGTTTAATTGTAGGATCAGAGTGTATGTTTTACACACTTGTGTATGTTATTTCTAGGTAAATTCTGTGGCAGTTTCTACAGATTTTCAGATACTAGTCACTGGATGTGATGATGAGAGAGTCAGAATATTTAATGCACAAACTGGACAGCTAGTATGTAAACTTAAGGGACATACAGGTACTTATTTCAAATTACTTCATTTTGGTTTAATTTACTAGAGAGTTGATGTTAACAGACAAAACGAACCTCAGTTTCTGGACTCAGCTGATTTTCTATTTAGGTTTTGGTGACTTAGTGGTTTAGAATGCACACTTACAAATCACAGTCTATCTCATCGCATAAGTTCTAATCCCACTCAGGCAGATCCAAGTGTAAGAAAATCTATCGGTTTACTTGCTGAAGGTCTGTTCAGTTTTCTTAGGGTACTGCGGTTTCCTCCACATGCACCCCTGAGCTGACTGCATCAGTATTAGTGAAATGATTCTGAATGAGGCATGAAAAAACTTGATTTGAGTTAAGTAATGAGGTTTAACCTCCCAGTCAAGAATATTTCACTTATATTGAGATGTCAGCAGCTGTTGACAAAAGTGTAGAAATTTTGCCTGTGAGCTGTGCTGATGGCATTATACCTACAGTAGGCTTCTTTATCGTGCCAAGCTTACAGTGGCACAGGACCTTGTTTATTTTAAGTTCCCATCCCAAAAGAACTGTGACTTTCATTTCATAATGCCAAGTGCTTAGCGAAAGAACAGTCACTGCTAAAGTCTTGGGTAAGAACAAAAGAACAAGTCGGGATTTGAACCCACGATCCCCCCCCCCCCCAATTACGGAGCATTAACACTCTAAAAAAATTAGTTCACCTGATTCCAACAGGTCTACTTGGACAAACCGAATTGTGAAGAAATAATCAAAATCTACCAGTGTTTATACTTAGAAAAATGCACATTCCAAAGTTCACATGCAGTGGAATAAACCACAAGATGGCAAATTTGAATTTGAATTATTGTTTTATTTAGGTGCAGTTAAGACTGTAGCCATTTCCAGTGACAGCAAATATATAGCTAGTGGATCCTATGATAAAACAGTAAGGATATGGAGGACAAGAAATGCTGAACATCTTCACTTACTGCAGGGTAAATAATTATTATTTTGGGTCAAATGGTGCAATAGCTCCTTCTAGTTTAAACACTGGGTAATATTAATCTTTTATATGCCTCTCTCGAGGGAATTTTGTTCTAGTGTTGTCTGGAGAGGTATAGTGCCTGAGCTAAAAGGGGAGCTTACTCTACCTCTCCAGACAACACTATAGGAAAACTGTTCTCCAGGGAGATGTCCAAAATGCGAAGTGTACTTTACTGTTTAGATTACTTTTATTTTTAAGTGCAAATTGCTTGGTGAATGAACATTCATTACCAATTTTCAAGTCTTCCTCATATCCACCTAACCTCCCATTTTTTCGTGTGGCACATTATTAACTGAGCTACTGTCATGGTACACACAGTTAGAATACATACAGTGAGAGTAAATACAATGTCAACAGTGGTCCTGCCATAGCATATACATGTAACACTTAGTTCTTATGGCTAAACCTGGCCATCCCCATTTCGTTCTTGGGCTTTGATGGCTGGATGGTGTAAAGAGAAAATTTACAAATCACAGCTCATCACTGCCTAGATTTGAATCCCCCTTAGGGCATTTCATAGTGTGAGATAGTTTGTCAGTTTTCTTGTTGAAGGTCATTGATTTTCTCTGGAAACTCAGGTTTCCTCCACTGCCCACAAATTGACAGCTTTGATATGAGTTAAAGAGTCCTGACTCCACACCACTTCATTCCCTTCTTATTTGAATTTACAGTAAATCCTCATTATAATGCACCTCAATAACTTTGCCACCTTACTTATCACTAAGGTATTTTAGGGTCCAAAATTGTAATTTCTCAAATGTTTTTCTCCCTGGAATTATCATCAGACCCTTTAAAATGCCGAAATGTTGTCCGAAAAATACTATGTACAGTGTCCATTGTGTCAGTGTATCCAGGATTTACTGCATTGAGTAATTACTGTATGTTTGATTTGATTGACAGGTCATCATAAGAGTGTCGAAGTTGTCGTGTTTTCATCGGATACTAAATATTTAGCTACTGGGTCATGGGATAGAACAGCCATTTTATGGGATGTTGAGGTATTATAATTATTAACTTCAACATGTTCAATATACTGTAAATGTACTTAATGTCAGAAGAATAACTTCCGCAGCTTTTTAATTTCTATTCACAGATTTATGAAACTTACTATAAGATTGAAAATCATGAAAAAGACTATGCATTGTATGACACATAATGTTGTTTCTTCAGACAGCATTTAAGTTAGCTATATACCATGTATACTCTGTTACAATTTATTGCAGAATTTTTTGTACCACAAAATAAGCCAAATTAGTAAACTGCACATGAAATTACACTAACAGTAATTAGAGCATACTTCAGATATTTAGATTCTGTATACAAATATGTTGCAATGTCTTTTGTTTAACTTTACGAACTTATCAGGCATTTAACTTTTATATCCACTGTAAATTCTTTCAAGAATTTTGGATAAATAGGACACTTTATTTCAGTTAGATCACTGAAAATTATCAGATCAAGATGATCTTGTGTATGATTATATATTTTCATTGAATTAGTATATGTAGGTGGTACTGTCACTGGCTTCCAAAATCAAGGGTTCTGGGTTTGAACCTTACTAGTGACTTCGAAATTTTCTGAGATGATTTTCACCCCCTGCCTATACTAGAGATGTATATAGCTCAGTAGTAGGGTAGTCTTTTGGATGAGACTCAAAACTGATGACCCATGTCTCAATGCACACTGAAATCACCTCTGTAGAGTTAAAAAAAACCAGTAGGCCACCATTAGTGGTGGCTAAGGAGGATGCTTACTGCTTACAACTAAAAAGTCAATGAAACAGACTGAGCAAGATAAAACAAGATAAGATGCCTGTATGTCTGTTTTCAGGGTAGTTTCCTGATGATAACATGAGAATAGATACATGTAAATGTTTTTTAGACTTCAACATTTTTCATATTATAAAAAATACATGTGAATATATTACGTGTTTAAGTAACAGTCAGTCTGAAATCCGTGACTGGTATCTTCAGAGCTGCCAACTGACTGGCAACCTGAGGGTCCAACCCGCATTTACACGTGAATTCCCGCCGAACCGCCAAGAAATGGACTGACCCGCAATTAACCATACAGCTAGATGACTTGCAGTATTCATGCATTACCACTTGAATCCACATTTATTTACCACAAATTTTGAGTTATTACATGGATGGAATAAGGGTTTAATCGGGATTAATTTTGTGTCGGTAGTGGATGAAATATCACAAAACCGTGATGCACATATACTGTCTCCATTTCTCTGTGAAATTACACAACATTGCACCATTTGTAATCTTTAACTTTTTCCCTGGGTCTGAGTGGTGCAGCCAGCTAAGAAGTGTGTGACACACTTTGGCATGTTTGGATGGATCTCGGACAGACTCGCAATTACACAAAAAGGGGTTGGCAGCTCTGTATCTTTTAGAAAGGACTGGTTACTATTTCAATATTATCTCATACCACAAAAGAAAATGTTTAAATTATCAAGAGAATAACTGGATTTACTGGTTGAAATATTTTACTAATTTCCAACACTGTTGCATCAATATATATCACTCCACCAACAACACAGCATGTTATCCTTTGAGATCCTATTTGATTACCCTGTTTTCTGTCCTTATGTGTTTGATCATTTTTATATTTTTATGTTAAATTTAATGATATTAGGGTTCACCAGCTTATCATGTGAAACTATACCGTTTCATCTTTGTGGCAGAACAGTTATTTCCATTAAATATGGAATAACATCAGTTCACTGATATGTTTCCTGTAAAAAAAACATTACATTTATTTGCAACATAAAGTTTTCAATAACATTCTGCACACAAGTTAAGGGTACTGATCACATGGTTTACCAGTGAATTCCATAAGCAAATAATGATTTCAAATTTTTATGTTTTTATTTTTCATTGTAGAATGGATTCCTGTTGAAAGTTTTTGTTGGACATAAAAATTTGGTTCAATCGATTGCCTTTTCACCTGGATGTAAAATGCTGGTAGGTGTAATATTCATAATAGTAAACCTCTGCTAAAACTATAAAAGTGTATTCTCTTACTTAACCCCAACTAGGGGCCTCTGTGGCCAAGTGGTCTAAATCACACAATTATAGATCACAACACCTCTCACTGCCTAGGTTTGAATCCCACTCAGGACAGATTCTTATGTGAGAAAGTTTTTTGGTTCACTAGGTTTAAATTCAACTTGGGACAGATTCTTATCATATGTGAGAAAGTGTTTTGGTTTATTTGAGGTTAATGTTTTCTCTGGGCACTCCTGTCTCCTCCACCTTCACATGAACTGCATAGCCATCTTGATATTAGTTAAAAATTTCACCTTGACTGGGTTCTAAAAACTTTATTGAAAACACTTAACCATCAACCTATAATAGAAAATCAAAATGTTGAGTTAAGGGTAGTAATAAAGTGACTTACAAAAGATGATGTATAAAGTGACAGTAATTCTGCCTAGATTCAACCATGGCAAAATACTTAGCAGAATTTTACAGTAATCTTCCTGTAGTTTCCAACATAAAGTAGGTTTCTGCAAGAGTTATTACCTCTTTCATCACCTTGATATAAGTAAATGAATCTTGACTGGGACATAAAACTCCATTACTTTGCTCTATCTCCTCTTTTTAACAACTTTCCTTTGGTTTTCATAGTACATGACTGTATAAACAATTTTAATTGTTTATATCAATCTCTTTTCAGGCCACAGGTTCGTGGGATTTTACAGTGAGGGTTTGGACTTTAGAAAGTGACGAGGGAAAAGAAGATGACGTCAAAGTATTAGAAGGTCACAAAGGCAACATTCATGCTGTAGCATTTTCTAAAGATGGAATGTTGGTAAATAAATTTTATTTTTATTTTATCAAATAATACATAAGAATTAACATGCTGAGTGCTTGTAAATAATTAAAATATCCAGGTATTGCATAATTTGTATGAATTCTAGTCCAAATAATAACTCTAACTTAAAATTAATTACTTTGCTATTGGCCTTATCCATTAGCACTTGTTTTATACAATTATATGATCATAAAGATCAATCCATTAGTTACGTGTTCAATCAAAGGGAGACAACTCTTAAGATTTTGGATTGCATTGGTTAAAAAGGGTGTACTTATTAGTTGTAATCAAACAGCTTTATGAAATGATAAATCATCTACAATATTTTCATGTATTTGAACACAAAACTTGATTTTGATAGACTACATTTCATATCATCCACTTGTCAAAAATCAAAATAGCCAGGGGCAAGATGGGTGCATGGTATTCATACATTTCATACATACATTTTTATAAGTTTTACAACTTAATGATAACTTATACAATTATGGTATTTTGATAATTCTAAATAATCACAGACTACTTGGTTATTTCGATAATGAAAATTGAAAATATCAACAAAAAAAAATATATGTATATAAAATATAAAATAAAAAAACATACTAATCCATGTTCAAATCACTATCCCAAATCAATGTAAAAACATTGAAACTGGAAAATTAGGCTAAACATGTGGATTTTCACTGGAAGGGTAGGCACCTCATGTTTAGCTAGCTACACCCATCTCCTGTGAAATTGAAATTGAGAATGAAAGAAACATGGATCTATGGGGCAATCAGAAACAAATGAAAGTAAAAATTGGACCATTTAGGCTGTTACTGGCAGTTGTCACTGGCATGTTTTGTTTGATGAGACATGTATTGCTCATGTAATACTGACCATTACCTTGTTAATATATAGGTTTCCTATATTTCAATTTCTTAGACTTTTCACTTTAATGTTTGTCTGATATCCTTAATAGCTGTTAGGGTACCTTGATTTGAAATTATAATTTTTTAGTATCTGACACACCAAACTTAGTAACTTACATGTATATACATATTATTTTATACATTTTGTATTATTGAAACCAAATGTTTGCAATTGTAATCTTGTACAATGTTTATTTGGACATGGATTAGTATGTTTGTTTTTGATTCTATATGTTTTCAATAAAAAATTTCATATTTTTGGCTACCAAAATAAGTAATTTCCTAGATTTTGGATCCTTGTTGTGCTTGACACTCTGTACTGCATGGACTTATAATTAGTATGTTATATAATGGTTTTCAATACTCATGCTTTACAACTTAACATTATTGTTACAATGTCATTTCAGGCCTCTGGATCATGGGACAAGACAGTAAGGTGTTGGAACCCTAAAACGGGCAACCAGATTCATTTATGTGATGGACATGAAGGCTGGGTTCAAGCTTTATCCTTCTCTAGTGATGGCTTGTATTTAGCAAGTGCGTGTGATGATGATAGTGTTAAAGTATGGGACGTTGTCACAGGACAGTGTATCAAACACTTAGAGGTAATATATTGATCTTACCCTATTCAGGCAACTCTCTTTACAACGACACCCTTTATAACGGCATATTCAATTAATGACAAAAAATTGTTGGGAACTAATCCATCATAACGTTATTATAACACTTTATAACAGCATATTCGGCTACCGGCTCCGGCAATGAAAAGTTGGCAATGAATGTGCAAAATAAACACTAATTTTGTTCTATTTATAACAGGACTTCTAACTGACATAAGATCTGACAATATTTAACACATAATGTCTTCAGGCATATTTGCATACGTCTCCATGTACTCGACCAATAGTTTATACACCTGATTGTACTTCTTCCCAAGTCAAGGGGCTTCAATAGTCAAACAGTCTAATTATAAATAAAGCCCAGATTGGCAGATCATAATGCATCTTGCTGCCTAGGTTTGAATCTGACTCTGGGAGATTCTGGTGTGAGAAAGTTTGTCATTTTTCTTACTTAAGGTCAATGATTTTCTCAAGGCATTAAAGATTCATCCACCATTTCAAGACTGACTGTATTGGTAAATGTGAAAGAATCTTGAATCGGGTGAAAAACACCATTAATCCAATCCAGTCAAATCTATAATTCTAAATAAGTAAAAATTTCTAGCATTTAGATGCCAATTGATCAAAACAATTTCTCATTACATCTGGCATTCATACCTGTTACATCCGGCATGTTAGCCCGTGGATGCTCCAGCACAAAATCATTATATGTATGTTCAAATCTACCATTGGTCTTAGTGGCTGAGCGGTTTCTAGTGTGTGCTTGCCATGCTTACAGATCACAGCCCCTCTCATGGACTACATAGTAAGTTCTAATCCTAAGTGCAAATCTAAATGTGAGAAAGGTTGTAAGTTCACTTGCTAAAGGTTGTTGGTTGTTTTTTGGCACTTGGGCTTCCTCCACCATCCATGAACTGACTTTATCAATATGAGTGAAAGAATTTTGACTGGAGCCTTTAAGTCCATTCTTCTCTCTACTCTCTTCTCGTGCAACTCCTCCATAAAAACTCTAAAAATATTTTTTCCTCAGTATTAAATTGAGTGTGTCTTAAAATGATTTATTAAAATATTTACATTCAATGTTTACATTATAAAGTATTCTAGTATATGCAACCAACTTTGACCTGCCTGCTTGACCTTTCATTAGGAATAATCATATAGGAGGGTCTAGTCAATAATAAGTAGTGTTAGGATTCAAAGTTAATACCTATACGCATTGCCCATTATTAGTGTTCTCATTATATAGACGAAATGTACTAGGGTTATCCCTATACATGTACATACATTCATTCATCCAGAATGAATATTTAAATCAAAGGTCAAGCGGACAGGTCAATATTGTTTACTTATACATGTATCATGTGTATATTTTTTATGTTACAGGGAAAAACGGATGTTGCTCAACATTGTGCTTTCACACCAGGTGGTGCTTTAGTTGCATGTGGTGCCGCTAACACAACTTTGACCTTAACTTGACCTTAAACTGACATTAGTAATGTATAAAATAAAGATGGCATATGTGATTGATGTTGGGATGGATATTTGTCCCTAGTGTTGGATAAATAATATATTTTTATTTATTTTTATGTAATGAAATCAAATTTATTTATATTTATTAAATCATGGTAGAAATGGTACTATTTTTGTTTGTTTTTTGTTTTTAGTTTTTTATCATCAGTTTATTTGACGGAATGGGTCTCCATTTAGAGTTGAGTTGAGTAATGGTATTTAATGTCCCAGTCAATAATATTTCACTTATATTGAAATGTCACCAGCCACAGGCGAAGGTACAGACATTTTGCCAGTGCATTGTGCTGATGGCAGCAGAGTTCTGTATTGTGCCGAGCCTACTGTGACACTTGGCATCGTTTATTTTATGTGTCCATCCAAATGAACCATGACTTTCACTTTATAATGCCGAATGCTTGGCAAAAGAACAGTCACTACCCACTTTCAAGTGTTGGGTCAGACCCGGTCAGGGTTCGAACCCACAACTTCACACTTACAGAGCGAGCACTCTACTACCGCAGTAGTTGGGTCTCCATTTAGAGCCCCACAGACAAATTGTATGGAAATATTATGTTGCTAAATTTGTCTATAGAATCATTGTAAGAAGTACCTGAACCCAGTGTCACAATCATTCCTTAATTAAGTTTTTCTGGTAGATTTTGCTAATATTTTGATATAGATGATAAAAGCTTAGAGTGATCTTAAAAATGGCACCTTAAATTTATGAATATCTTGAAAACTAACAAAACTGTTCAGATTTCAAATTTGTTTGATTTAAAATAAGGAAAATCCTAACTAAGAAACCATTCTGAAACTGGGCCCCATTTATGAGAAAATTATGAACCGAGACCTTAAATAAATCAGTGACTGGCTTTTTGAGATTTATTAACAATTTTGATTTGCCCAGATGAGCATTTTAAGGCCCATATTATTTTGTATGTGTGGCCATAGTTGCTCTCCCTTCTTTTGTGTCGTTGTTAATTTGGAAATTGCTACTTGTCAGCAAGCATAAAACACATTGCAAACATATACCCTATATTGGGATTTTTAGGCAAACAACTTTGACCTGTCTACTTAACCTTTTATTAGGCATTTTCATACAGGAGGATCCACTCAATACGCATGTGCAAGAATTCGAAGTTAATACAAAATCAAGGTTTATTTCCCATGATGTTGACAAAATAAACACCTTAGTTCGCTATACACTATACTGGTATATACCCGGTAATAAATATTTAAACTAAAGGTCACACAGACAGGTCAATGTTGTTTTCAATACTAAATGGATATCAACCATTTTCCAGGGTAGAATTTGGGCCACACTGGTTTTGATACATATTTAATATGTCTACAATAATTTTATACTTCATCTGTTCATCATATTATTTCTTGATTGATTAACTAGGGTTTTATGATACAGTCAAGAATATTTCACTTATTTCGAGAAATCACTAAGTATAGCTGGCAGGTATTTTGGCCGTCGCCGTGGACTAAGGGGAATTTGTATGGAGAGTTCTTTCAGGTGCCATGACACCGGGCATCGGTTTTTAAGGTCTCTTCCAAAGGGCCCTATAACTGTCATTTCTGATTGCTGAGTGCTTGGTGAAAGAACAATCTATACCAAGTTTCAAGTGTTGGTCAGATCTCAGCCAGGGTTTGAACTCAGCCACCAGATTATGCATTTAATTAAATTCCAGATAACTAGTGGTAACTTGTTTTTAAAGTTTACAATATAAGTGGCGATACTAGTAGGTGTCTAGTTGTCATCTTTACTTGAAATTTTAATTGTGACAGAAAAGATGAACACATCCAATAAAACATTTGATAATAACCTGTGTTTTCCACATATTCATAACTACACTGATGTATGTTAGTAATCATAAGGATAGATTTTTTAAAACCATTTCAGTTTCAAGATTTAAATGAATGGTATTAGCTATAAGCTACATAAGTCCCAGTTGAAACGCAATCAAAACAAACATAGCAATCCATGTCCATCCCAATCCCAATCCCAAAGATAAGTAAAGCTTCTGAAAACTGGCAAATTTAATGAAACGCGTAGACTTCAACCAGAGATGTGAGACCGTATGCTCCGGAGGGGTAAGCACTTCCTGTTTAGCTAGCTACACCCACCGTGCGTAAAATCGAAATTGAGAACGAAAAGGACATGGAACCATGGGACGTTAAATATTTCCAGCCCTGGAATATCGATACACAGACATCATACAATTTATTTCTAAATATCCATGGTAACTGAAAACAACTAGATGGAACAAAAGTGATACAAATTTAATCAACTACAAAAGTGAATTTAAAAAGCGCTTATATTAATTCACATAGCTATTATTTACAAACGAAATCATCAGCGGAAAGTTGGTCAAATCTTTTATCTTTCAGAAGATCGGGTCCACTGCAGCGAATGGAATGAACTTCCTGTAGAATACCGGAAGGAAGTTCAGACATTTGTTTCAGCCATTTTAAATGACAGTCGCAGTACCATGGATTTCCACCAACGTAGATAACGGACAAATGTGGCATCAGCTGATTACTAAGTACCATTGGATCAAGCGTTGACAAATTGTTGTCAGCAATCCAGAGCTCGGTTATATTTTTAACTGAGCTGAATGAGGAAGGCTCAATGTGACTGATATTATTCATGTAAATTTTCAATGATTTCAAATTTGGTAGACTGCCGATGGTATCCTTTGTTATGTTTGTAACAATGTTGTTAAAGGAAAGATCTAGTTGTCGTAGGTTGTTTAAACCACTGAAAGCATTCTCTTCTATGAATTCAAGATGACTCATCCATAGTCCAAAACTAGTTAAATTTTGCAAGGTTTTGAACGCGTTTGATGGTATACTTTTTATTTTGTTACCGGAATAGTCTAATGTTTTCAGAGACGTTGGATGGTTTGATAAAATCGTGTCTAAATAATTGAAACTGGCATCCAACAGTTCAAGTTTTTTGTTTTGAGCAAATGCATCTTCAGCAACAGCGGAATTGGTAAGGAAATTGAAATTAATGTTCAATGTTGTAAGTTCTTGCAGGGGTGCTAACAAACCGGATTGAATAGCTTCTAAACCGTTGTCAGATATGTCCAAAAACAGGAGTGAAGGTATACCTGCAAAATCACCAACCTCCATCGCCCCCATGTTGTTATGAGAATAATTTAGTGAAGTCAGAGTTTTTGGAAATATCTTACTTGGAAATGTTTCTATGTCGTTTTGTGCCAAATCAACAAAGGTCAGCTTTGGTAGGTTGAGTGCTCCAGGTTCGATCCCGTCCTTTTCGAACTTGTTCCAGGATAAGTTTATTGTTTTGAGATTAACCAAGGCTTTTAAAGCGGTGGAAGACACTGTTGTCAAATTGTTAGCTGACAAATCCAGATTTGTTGTGTACAGTGGAATCCCCGATGGAATATCTGTTAGTTCCTTCGCGCTGCAATCAACATAACCAGTGTTGGCGTAACATTGACAAATATTTTGCTGGCAGACATCAGCGGTGGCGTCCAAGATAAGCAATGTGAAGAAAACAGCGATGGATATGGTCTCCATTTCTGAACAAAATAAAACAAAAATGCAAATGTTACATTCACATTTTCTTGGTTTAGCCAAAACATATAAAAACGCACAAGAACTATACAGAAGAAACGGGGCGATTGATTGATTGATTGATTGATTAAATGGAGTTTTACGTCCCAGTCAAAAATATGCCACAGCTGTAGTAGAAACGGCAGAATTTTTTTTACTTTGCAGAGCGCTCAGGGGAATGTGCAGGGAGGTTTCTTAAAATTACCGCACCTAGGCCTGCCGTGACATCAGGCATCGGTTTTGAGGTCTCTTCCGAAGGACCCCGTGACATTCATTGCTAAATGTCGAAAGCTTTTCGAAAAAAAAAATTCACTACCTATTTTTAAGTCTTGGTCAGCCCTTGTCGGGGTTCGAACCCACGACCTCCCACATACGAATCAAGAAATCCACCAAATGAGCTACTGTAGAGGCAGGATGAGAGATGAGTGATGGTGTTAAACGTCCCGGTCAAAAATGTGAATTATATCGAGTCGTTGCTAGCTATAAGCGAAGGTGCAGAAATTTGCCTGTGCGTCGTGCTAATAGCATTTTGGTATTAATTTCTAGTTACAATGATGAACGGATAAAAGCTGTAGACGCAAGAATTCTGTGTTCATGAAAATATTTATCACCTTTGTTGCTCAGTGGTCTATATCCTCGATTAGTTAAAACTCCAATCCCATTTAAAATGACAAAGGTTTATTGAAATAAATCGAATAAAATTGAAAAATTGAAAAATGCAATTTTCTAGCCTATAAATTGCTAATACAGTTTTGGCAACCATTTGTTTCGCCATCTTGAATTACTCAAACCGTCCAATGGTGCAAAAATAGCACCAGGTCGTTTCTGTTTCAACATGTCGCAAAGAAATAACAACTTTAACCACATTTTTTATAAACCAGACATCAGGGTTCGACCTATATCTGTGGGACAATGGGGCGTAAAACACCATTTTCCCGTTCCACTAAATATGCATGCGTACTACGCTTTTGTGAAGTTGCAAGAAATACAATAAAAGATCTTAATTGTATAATACTTACTGGTTCAAATCGTCTGGGTCTAAACCTGACCTTTTCAAAATGATACCAGATAAGAAACAAGTCAATGTTTAAATTAGTCACAAAAGATAGTATCAAGGCCAAGTTTATAAGTCCTGAAACGAGTGTGGAGTACTGGTGTTTTACACCTCAGCCGAGGGAACTTCACTTATATCAAGGCAAATTATTCTTATCAATGGTTTTGTGATGATTGCATACCAATATTATAATTGAAATTTCACTTCTATGGCAGTCGCTTGTCAGTTTAGGATGCAGCAATCGTCTTGGTTTGGATTGGCGAAAATTATGCAGAGATTTTTTTTTTAAAAAATATGATGGACCATTTTTCAGATTGTATAGATGTTGTTCAACTTTAGTGTACATTGCTGTTTAAATGATAACAAGGCAGTTCGTATTCCTTTCCTTTCTGAGATTTGTTGGCAAAGCCGTAAGTAAAGTTGTCCTTCCATCAGATACATTATAATCTTATCTAATATGCATGGTCAACGTTGGTATAATTACACTACAGACCCTTCGAAAGTTAAGCTAACTAATCGACAGTTTGTCTTGGCTCTTTGCTAGCTACTATAGTATATCTTAACAGCTTTTAAACAACGGGCTGACATCTATCTTATCGTCGCTTTTCGGCCACTAGTTATCTATGCTTCAGCCACTCACGATCGATACCAAATAATTTCGACCCCTTTGATAAATTGTCGACACGTTTGTATTGTCATGTTTCGTATCCGATGAGTTACTTATAAATTCCAGGTGCAATTTTACTGACCACTTTATGACATGAGTATTCTAGAGTCGTAAAAAAAATTAAAATAAAATACGTTAATGACCTTTGTTAAAATTATTCAAAAACGAACATACTAATCCATGTCAAAATGACAATCGTAAAGCAAAGTAAAATAAATAATTAAAACACTGGCAAACCAATCCATATCTATTCAAAAACAAACATACTAATCCATGTCTGAATCACAATCCAGAAGCAAATTAAAAACTTTGGAACTGACAAGTTAGGTTAGACACGTGGATTTCCACCAGGGAAGTGAGGCCGGATTCTGCAGAAGGGTAATCACCTCCTGTTTAGCTAGCTACACCCGTCACGTGTGTAATCAAAATTGTATGAAAGGAACATGGAACTGTGGGACGTCAAATATATCCAGGGCAATCCTTGACAGAGAGACATCAAACTTATCAACAATACTGTGAAAAACGGGTAGATACGTTAAAATACGCGAATTTACAGGCCGGTTGCTCCAAAAGGGTAATCATCGCTTGTCTAGCTACCCGCAGAATCAAATGAACATATAGCGTTATGTGACGTCAATCAAAAACAAACACATCATTATATGTCCATATGACAATCCTAAAGCAAAGTTAAGTAAAATACTGAAATTCTGGGTGAGGCCGGGTGCTCCAGAAAGTTAAGCACCCCTGTTTAGCTACCAATACCGGCCACGCGTTTAATTAAGTCGCTTTACTTCGTAGTAACGGAATGACTGTTTAATCGGTGCTTTAACCTTATATTTGATGAATTAATATTATTAACTTGAAGACAGAATGATATTAATCATTTTTTTATTAATCACTTTACAAAAAATGAATTTTAAACCAACATAAATCTATAATATTTTGAATAAATGTTTAAAAATATTGTATGTTAGCGTTTCATTCACAGACGAAATCGTCTGCACTAAGCTCGTCAAAACGCTTATTTTTCAGACGCTTCGGCCCATTGCAAACGATTAAGTGGGGATCTTGTATAGCACTGGAAGGACGATCAGACATTTGTTTTAACCATTTTAAATGGCAGTCACAGTACCATGGGTTTCCATCAATATATACCTCTGAGAGGTGTGGCATCATCTTCATATCGAGTACCGAGGGGTCAAGAGTTTTTAGTTTATTATCAGCCAGCCAAATATCGGTGACATTTTTGAAGGAACTGAAAGACGAAGGTTCGATATAACTTACATTGTTCAAATACATTATCAAGGATTTCAGATTAGTTAGACCAGAGAACATGCTTCTGGTTATATTTGAGGTTATATTGTTAGACGACATGTCCAAATATTGCAAATTGGCCAAACCACTAAAAGCATTCTTTTCCAGAACCTCGACACGTCCCATCCATAAAGCAATGCCTATCAGGTTAGGCAAAGACTTGAACGCGTTTTCTGGAATAACTTTTATTTTATTTCCAGCATAATCCAGATCTTGTAGAGAAATAGGTAGGTTTGGTAATATTTGCTCAAGTAAATTAAACCTCGCTCCAAGCAACGTCAATTTCTTATTTTCCATAAATGTATTTTCCGGGATTCCAGAATTTGTCAGTTTATTAAAGGGGATGTACAATGTTGAGAGGTTCTTTAATGGGGCGAATAAACCTAGGGGTATTCGTCTAAGAAGGTTGTTTGACAAGTCCAGATATTCAAGTGCAGGCGTATCAACAAAAGCGGTGGCAGATATCTCTGGCATATAATTCTGCATAAAATAGAGTTTCGTCAGTGATTTTGGAAGCACAGATCTCGGAAATGACGTCATATTGTTATACGACAAGTCAACAGTAGCTAGCTTCGGTAAGTCGAGAGCTTTGGCTTCCAGGCCGCTGACACCAATCATATTACTGGATAAATCTATAGAAGTTAAATTGACGAACTTCTTAAATGCCGACGAAGAGATTTTACGCAAGTTATTCATTGACAAATCTAAGTCTGTTGTGTTTAAAGGGATCCCTGCTGGAACTTCTGCTAAACTATTCCTGCTGCAGTTGACGAAACCAGTTTTGTAGTCGCATGAACAAAGCCGTTGTTGACAAACATCGGAGATAACATACGGTATAACTAGCGATGCAGATATAATTACAAACGCAGTTATATATCTGAATTCCATTACCTATAGTGAATGCAAAGAAACAAAAAAATATTATAACAACTCTTTGGATAAGGAAGTATTGTGGTGCTGACCATTCTGGACCACCCGAACCCATGGTGCTTCCTATTCTGGAACAATCGACATCAGGTTCCTGGTGGATGTAAACGCGATTTACTTTCTTTGCTTTTTTGGGATTGTAACTTTGACTTGGATGTATGCTTGTGTTTGTTTTTGTCTACTAAAGCACCGTAAGAGCAACATCTCGAAATAATGGCAAATTTGAAAATCAGTGTTCACAATAAGAATCAATCTTTAAACTTCATTTGATTTCCGCATCTTTTTACTTAAGGTTTCGGGTCCAAGCCAAATGCCACAGCCTCTGCTTTAAAGTGACAGTTAGAGCCAAGGTTTGATTCCCGGTTGAGGCAGATCCTTGTCTGTTGTTTGCTTGCCAGAAGGGGTGTTCTCTCCTACTACTTCGGTATGTAAACTGACCTCTCTCATATGGAACAAAATACCTTTGTAGCAACTCACTTTGGAACTTACCTAATTGTTCTGCTTTTTATGTATTTGTTTCAAAAGTAAAGAAACTTTACACCCGGCCTCACATCCCTGGTGAAATATCCAATGTCTTTTACCTAATTTGCCAACTTAAAAGATTTTTTACTTTGCTTTGGGATTGTAGTTTGGACATAGATTGGTATGTTTGTTTTTGATGTCACCAGTGAACAAATCTTGACTTGGCGTAAAGCAGTATCCTCTCCATCCAAATTGACAATTCTAATAATAATATTTACTTACTTAGGATTCATACAAATTAGTCAGGCGGATTCAGTTTGTTTCCACTATTTAGCAAATTGTCTTCTATTGTTGATAAGAAATGTAGGTTATTATTAAGTTTCAAAATATCCTTATCAAAACCACACAACTCAGTTCAAATATATTTTAATGTGAATTAAGCAACATACGTAAAATAATTTAATTCGAGTGAACGAAATGGTGTTTTACGTTGCAGTAGGGAATATTTTTAAAACAGGAGGCAATACAAAGTATTCTTAGGCGGGTAAAGCTACCCTTCCGAAGCATCCGGCCCCACTTCCTTGGTGGTAGTTCGCGTGTCAGTTCCAAAGTTTATACTTTGCTTCTGGGTGGTGATTTGGACATGGATTAGTATGTTTGTTTTTGGAAAACACTTACATTCGTTTCTATTTACATACTAAGATAATTCAAGGTTGTAAATTAAGAACATTGATGAAGTAATGTGATCATGATAAACCCTCCGACAAATTATATGCAAAGTAAAACAAACCAACCTGCAAAGTACTTTATCAAAAATCAATAAAGATGAAATATATGTAGTAATTGAAAAGTCTTAAATTAACGAAAACCTGCTTTTAAATAAAAATCTCGGTAACGGGTTGACCGCAAAGAAACTGTCTTATCCTTATTATAACCCTATAATGTCTCCGGCTTTTAGAGAAAATCACTCAATTTTAGTATTTAGTCTGAATTCAGGTTTTAATTGCAACAAATTTTGCATTTCATGCTGACAATACAGGATCAAGCTAGAGACGAAAAGCGTTATATTTTCAATATTTTTTTTCTTTCAAATCATTGTCACTTGCAAACAAAATCGCTGGATTTTATTTCATCCCAAGCTTTTCCTTTTAATGCAGGTGGTCCAGCACAAACCACTAAATGGGGATCTTGTACTACAAACGTTTTTGGATTCTCGGAAAGTTCTTTAAGCCATTTAAGGTGGCAATCGCAGTACAAGGGATTAAAGTCAATGTAAAGTTCTGATAAATGAGGCATAAATTTACTGTCAAACACCAGTGGATCCACTCTGGACAAGTTGTTCCCGGAGAGCCAAAGACTGGAAATACTTTCAAAGGTTTGGAATGCATATGGGTCGATATAACTCACATGGTTCAAGTCGAAATAGAGAGTTTGTAGGCATACAAGACCAGAAAATGTAGTGTTGGTAATATTTGAAGTGACTTTATCCTGCATCATATCCAATATCTTCAACTTTGGCATTCCACTGAATGCATGCTCATCTAAAGTGGTCACTTCCCCATTCCACAATTCCAGTGTCTGAAGATTTGGAAGGGATTTGAAAGCATATGACGGAATAGTTTTTATATTGTTTCCTACATAGTCCAGGTGCTCCAAAGAAGATGGAAGGTTTGGTAGTAAACGTTCCAACTTGTTGAACCGTAAACCTAAAGTCTGCATAATCTCGTTTGATACAAAAGTGTCATTAGGAATCCCGGCGTTTGTCAACTGATTAAATGATATGTATACCGAAGCGAGATTTTTCAAGGAACGAAAAAGTCCACCTGGAATAGCACTCAATTGATTGTTGGATAGATCAACGTATTCCAGTAACGGCGTGCGTTCAAATGAGTCGGCTTGTAAAGCATTCATGTTGTTTTCTATAAAATATAAAGTTTTTAAAGTTTTTGGTAAAATCTGAGATGGAATTGAGGTCATTCCAGTGGAGGATAAATCAACTGAGTCTAAGAAGGGGAGATCCAAGGCACCTGGCTGGATGTTGTCATCGCCTAAATTATTCTCCCCGAGACTAATTGCTGTGAGATTTACAAGGTGTTTCAAATCAATGACGTAAATTTTGTTGAGATTATTTATCGAAAGGTCAAGGTCGGTTGTGTTCAGTGGAATGTCCTTTGGAACAACTGTCAATTGATTTCGGCTGCAGTTCACAAATCCGTTGTTGTCACAGATACAAAGATGTCTTGTACATACATCGGCATCTACGCAAAGCAGCGAAATAAACAAGACAAGGCATGTCAATGCAGCATTGGCAATGTATCGTCTATCCATTGCTGAAAATGAGTAAATTGGATAAATTTAAACATTTAACACTACATAATATAAAAGCCAAACCCGAATATTTCGGGGCTTCCTTATAAACGCTGCGTCCTATTTGGACGGTCTTGGTACGATAAGCTTTGCTAACTAAAATTTTTCAAATGACTAGACGCAATGGATTAAAGTTTCAATTTTAGTGCAAATGAACTGCAGGTGGTTAAAGAAATGAACAAATTACAAACAGCTACAGAATAGTCGAAAAGGACAGTAAAAATTTAGCTTTATTTGATAAATAAACACTGCCGAAAAATATAACATTTAATCAGTTATATAGTCCATTCCGTGAACAGAATTCTAAAATATTTAGAACTTTCGCAAAATCATATTTCGGTGTGTGTTTTAAAAGAAGGGATTTTTTCGTGTAATGTCCATATCCTACTGATTTTCATAGAATCATATGACGTAGAAAGACCATTTTATTTACATTAAGGAACATACACTTTGGTCTCAGTTACTGAAAACAGTTTTTGGAAAAGGACAGCAATTTTGTGTCTGAAATGTATGAAGGGAGATAAATGTGTTTACAAGTTTTTTGTGTAAAATATGTGTTGGTTTGATCTAGTCGTATGTCACAAGTAAGAAAATGACAAACTTAGTTTTTGTTGACAAACATGTGCCTCGCTCAAAATAAATTTATTGGACCTCCTTTCGAATTTGATGTTTTATATAGTTAAGAACAAAAGGACATGTTACATAAATACTTTTCATTCGACTTCAATTACTTTTCTTTTTTTTTAATAATTTACATGTTTTGATGTAAAATGTGATGCACTTTGTTTAGATATTCTGTTGTTGCAAACTATTTAGATTATACACAGTCATACAGTCGTAAAGTGATGTTAATAATCATCTAGTACATATGTTTGGGTTACAAAATTGCTTGAGTCAAAAACAACCATACTCATTCATATACAAATAAAAAACTAGAAGCAAAGTAAAACCTTTGAAACTGACAAATAAGGTTAAACATGCAAGTTTACTTCCACCAGGGAAGCGAGGCCGGTTTTCAGGAAGGGTAATCACCTCCTGTTAAGTTAGCTACACCTGCCACGTGTAATCAAAATTAGTAAAACGAGCATGAGTAAAATGTGAAATTATGAGATTAATATAAAGTAGTTTGGTAATTATCATTCCATATAGTATATGCACAGCATTTCTGAAAGTAAATACATTTATTCTAAAGTTGTTACCTTTGTTAAACGTTGTGCTATATCATGAATAATCACAGATACCAGTTATACTACAAGAATATTGTTGAAGACATTGATCGTGCTTATCTCGACCTGTTTTCTTATCTAATGAACATAACAATGGCAATAAGAACATATATGCCCCATACATAATTGAAAGGAACGGTTAAAAAAAATGCTTGATGAACAATAACAATAAACAATGCTAGGTTAAAAACAAACATACTAATCCATGTCCGAATTACAATACAGAAGCAAAGTAAAAACTTTGAAACTGACAAATTAAGTACATAAACGTCCAACAGGCAAGTGAGATCGACAACTTGTTAAGACATATTTGATATATATGTAGCTTACAAAATGTACTAGACAATAGCCAGAACAACATATAAAACGGACATCAAACAAGTTAGGTACTGCAACAAAGTGAGATCACACTAATTATGAAAATCTTAACTTAATACTGTCCACTGACACACTTATAGACCGGGTATTTATATCAAGTGTAAAATATTTAATACTACCCGATTAGAACAAATTAATTTTGTAGAAATTTGAAAGTATTATATTGCATGTATGTCGCGATTCTAATGTATTAAACGTGCAAGATCAAGGAGTAGAGGCGATATGCAAACCATATAGTTAAGGCATTAACTTTCAACCAAAAAGCAACCAATCACTGTGTTTGCGTCATACAATCACAATGTCTTCGCTTGTTGGCTCTGTACCAGTATAATTCATGATGTTTATCTCCGATATTAGGAACGAATGTAACAGAACTCTATATAAGTTGCCATTAGTGCGCTCTATAGTAAAAACATATAAGGAATTTTCATAGAAGAATCACCCACATCATGCACTTCAGATTAATATCTAAGATTGGTATTTTGCAGATAGAAAAAGCATCGTGCCATAAATACCTTAAAAGTCAACAACATTCAACAAACGAATTAAGTAGTTCATGATCAGTATTGTTTTTATCCCCAACCGTCGACTTATGGAACTTGCTAGTACCTATTAAAAGTACACTGAAATATTTACCTGTTGCCTACCTCTAACATACAAGGGTATAGTCAACTAGACAGGAGGCACTTACTCTTCTGGAGCACGATATCTAACTTCCTTGGTGAATGTTCACGTATTTAACTAAGTCTGCCAGTTTTCAAAGTATCTTACTTTGCTATATAGATTGTGCTTTGAACCTGCATCGGTTTGTTCGTTTTCGGCATGCTTGCTACAACACACTTTTTACTTAATGTCTAGTACTTCAACGTGTGTCATACGTCGACAAACATTGCTATAAATATAATAGCGTCACAAGCACAGGATGCAAACATACCAATCCATGTCTAAATCAAACTCCCAAAAGAAAGTTATAACTTAGAAAACGGGCAAACCAAGTTATACACACGAGCCTCAAACAGGAATGTCAGACTGTGTGCCCCAGAAGAGTTAACTCCCTAGGGTACCTATCTTCAGCCGCCACATATAAACCAAAATTGACAACAAGTCAATTTTCCAGGACATTTTTTGATACAGAGACATCATACTTATCCAAAATATATTTTTCAGTACTTTGGAAAGCATATGCTTGCAATATCCCGGAGACACAATAAACTTGTACGCAGCTTGTTTATCAGCATTGGTGAATACTTCAAGTATAGAAATGAAGTTTTAATATCCAATTGCTTCTATGAGATAAGCACTGAACACTGGAAGGTTTTAGTTCTTTTAAGTTCATTTGTTCCATGCAGAATGAAACCTGCTCCCAGTTTCACTATCATTTCTAACTAAATAATTATAAATAAATCTGCTAAACTTGATATTGTAATAATTTTGTAAATTTTAAGATATTTGGGAATTTAGGCTGTCATTTTGAAATCAGTCAAAGCTATTAGAATTGTAATTCAATTTTGTCATTTCTTTATTTGTAAAACCATAAAAATGTTACCAAATTTAAGTTAATGGATGATTGTGAAACTGGGAGCAGCAGTAATGGAAATATTTCCAATTCTAATGTATATGAACTCATAAATCCACAGAAAAATGAAATGTAAGTTTACTACTAAAGTCACCAGCAACATGTTTATCAACGGATTTTGTATCTTTTCATTAATATGGGTAAAATCTTTTGGTAAACAGCAAGACTTCAGTAGCATTTATTAGAACGGTAGTCAATTATATTGCGTTTAATCGGAAAAGATTTTCTATTGCAATTTATTGTACCGATTTCTTAATTAGAATTTTGAAAAAAATGTAAATAGCAAAAGGACAATAATTATATATGTTCGTATAGTTATCACTTGCAAACAAATTCGCTTGATTTAAGTTCATCCCAAGATTTTCCTTTTAACGTAGGTGGACCGGCACAAACTACTAAATCTGGATCTTGTATCACAATTGATTTTGGATTCTCAGAAAGTTCTTTAAGCCATTTAAGGTGACAATCGCAGAACCAGGGATTAAAATAAATGTAGAGTTGTGACAAATTGGGCATGAATTTACTGTCAAACACCAGTGGATCAAGTCTTGATAGGTTGTTTTCAGAGAGCCAAAGTACCGAAATACTCTCAAAATTTTGGAATGCATATGGGTCTATGTAACTCACGTTGTTTGAATTAAAATAGAATGTTTGTAGGTTTACAAGGCCAGAAAATGTAGTATTGGTAATATTAGAAATCACTTTATCATGCACCATGTCCAAAAATTGTAATCTGGGCATTCCACTAAATGCATGTTCTTCTAAGGTGGTTACTTGTCCGTTCCACAATTCCAGTGTCTGGAGATTTGGAAGTGATTTAAAAGCATATGGCGGAATAGTTTTGATATTGTTCCCAGCATAGTCCAGATTCACTAAAGATGGTGGAAGGTTTGAAAGTAAATGTTCCAACCTGTTGAACCGTAAACCTAATGTCTGCAGAATCTCGTTTGATACAAAAGTGTCGTTTGGAATTCCGGCGTCTGTAAGTACATTATATGACATGTATACACACGCAAGGTTTTTCAAGGAACGAAAACTCTCACCTGAAATGACACTCAAATTGTTGTTGGATAGTTCAATATACTCCAGTAAAGGTGTGCGTTCAAATGAATCGGATTTTATAGCATTCATATGGTTTAATGCGAAGTAAAAATTTCTTAAAGTTTTTGGTAAAATCTGTGATGGAATTGTTGTCATTCCAGTTGCGGATAGATCAATCGTGTTTAAAATGGGAAGATCCAGGGCACCTGGTTCAATACTGTCGACACTTAAATTAAAATTATCACTGAGGCTTATTGTTTTGAGATTTACAAGGTGCTTAAAATCGATGACGTAAATTTTGGTGAGATTATTTAAAGAAAGGTCAAGGTCGGTTGTATTCAGAGGTATGTCTTTAGGAACAGCTGTCAATTGTTTCTGGCTGCAGTTCACAAATCCGTTGTTGTCACAGATACAAAGATGTCTGGTGCACACATCGGCATTAAAGCCAAGCAGCGAAATAAGCAAGACAAGGCCTGGTAAAACGCCATTTGTAATAGATACGTATCGTCTATCCATCGCTGAAAAAAACAACCAAAGAAGCGAAAAATACACTGTATATTTAATGCATATATAAAAAAGACAAAGACACGATCAATTAAATAAATTAATAATTTTTCATTGTATCTTTTTATTCGATTTCAAACATATTTTAAATCCCATGGACTAATAAGGATTTTTATTCTGCAGGGCCGTCCAGAGATGCAAAATGCACAACAGGTTATAAAAAAAAATTATGCGATATAAATTGTTATGGTTCAGTTACAAAGTTTAATTAGAATATGAAAATTTTCAAGTTATAATATCATTTTGACCATAATCACTAAATCTACATATTTGCAAAAGAAATATTATACATATAACATAAAAATATATTTTGGTTATCTATTCTTATTTTCACATCTTATAAAACATGGTCTGAGCACTAATGGTGAGAAATTCTACAACAGGCGTAGTAATAATTCATAAGATATTACCTTTGTAAATCGTTGTAATCAGTACACAGTTACAATACAAGACCGTTATTGAAGACATGAATCATACTTATCTCGACCTGTTTTCTTATCTTGTGGACATATTGTATGGCTGTGTCACATTGATCATTTGAGGCTATATAGCAAACATGATGACTTCAATTTTTCTATTGCCAACTTTCCTCTCTATGCAGCATTATACATGCTTATGGTGTAGTTGTTTCCCAATTACAATGTACTACGCTATGACAGAGCTTGTTCCCACTACGAGAGCTTTATACAACGAAGCAAGCTACTTACTAATAATTGTTGACTCAAGGATATTGCGGGTCTGGGCTTATGAAAGACCTCAAAGAGTTTAATAGCAGTCATCTCAATATTGATGATAAGTAGGATTTCTCTTTATCCAAAATTATCCTGGATATACTTGACGTCCCATAGATACATGTTCCTTCCATTCCCAACTTTAGCTAGCTAAACAAGAGGTGCTTACATTTCCAGAGCACCCGGTCTCACTTTCCACATGAATTGTTACGTGTTTAACCCAGCTTTAATGTTTGAGTTTGCTTTGGAATTGTGGTTTAGACATGGGTTGGTACATTTGATTTTTATTCTAGTACTCCCATAAGGTACCTCATTATCTTATTTTGTATCTTTCGATTGCCTTGGTTTAAATTGTCTTCAAATTGAGAAGGCCAACGGTTAGCTAGAAGACACATTTTGTCATAACTGTGATTTTGTCTACTAGTACAATTATGACAATGTTAATACTAGAATGTATTGCAGTATGGTCTCTGAGTATTGAATGGAAACGCTTTGTTCATTATTTCTAAGCGATTCTTTAATATAAGGTTTTATAAGTATTGAAATAGTAGATAATTTTCAGACATACTCGTATAAATATAAGTCCAATCTATCACTTTTTTCTATGAACGTTTGGTTAAAAAAATGGAAATGCGTGTCTGAATAAAGATGTACACGAAACTTTAGCCAAAGAAATGAAGACCAATAAACAAAAATTTAAGAAAACAAGATAAACATCTTTACAAATTACTGATAATTTATTATATTGAGTAATTGATTATTTGATTACCAGCTTCATATAATGATACGATTGTCTCTATTGATCGGGTTACTACAACAGAGTAAAATCAATACCGTAAACGTATTTATTTTCGCGGTACATAAGAAATTGAGACATATACGCGTAAGTAAATTTTTGCGTTTTTGAAAATTGCATTGTAACATAATAAGTATAATATTGTTTTCGCATGGTGTTAATTTTTGCGCAAAACAAACGACCGCGAAATAATCGAAAATTAGTACACCTCGAAAATAAATACTTTTACAGTATATAAACGAAAACGAATGAATAAATAAATTTATCAATCCATTAATAAATAATAACAACAATAATATTAATTCGAAGGCATCTGGTTTATTGCATGAGGTTAAAATATATTTTATTTCATTTATTGCATTTTGTTACAATCCGTTGCCAATAAATGGACTTTTTAACATATAATTAACATATCTGAAGATTGTTACAGATTAATTAAACGTATCTATAAAATTCTTGTTCTTTAATTGTCACATATAAAAACAAAACAATATATACTACAATATTTTCTGGAGATGCCTCTATCTCTTCAACATTTAAAGTCACCAGCTTTTAAATGGTACCAGGACTTTCCGGCGACATCATCTGGTCCAGCACAAGTCATGATCATCGGGTTATTCACTATATATGTCAAGTTGTAACTGTCGCTTCTCTCTTTTAACCACCTCAAATGACAATCACAATACCATGGATTTCCGTTTAAATCGATTTCGAACAAACCTGGCATGATTTTCGAATTCAGAGCTTCCGGTTGTAAAGTGGTTATTTGGTTATTGTCCATTGATAACCACTGCATACTTTTCATAATTAAAAGTGCACCAGGTGTGACGTGACTGATCTGATTAGAATCCAAATCAAGTCTCTCAAGTGAGGAAAGTCCAGTAAAGGTCCTCTCGGTCAAGTTTGTGCTGATGTTGTTTTTAGACAGCTCCAAATATTTCAAATTCTTCAAGCCCATAAAAGCATTATCCTCTATGTGTGATAGTTGTCCCTCTGTGATATCCATGGAATGCAGATTCTTCAAATTTTGAAACGCAAAGGCTGGTATAGATTTGATATAATTGCCACCATATCCCAAAAAACCCAATGATGTCGGTAAATTAGGTATCCAATTTTGAAGTCGGTTAAAGCCAACACTAAGGTACGTTAGGTTATGCAGGTTTGAAAAAATACCACGTGGGATTCCATCGTCTGGTATTTCATTAACCGCAATCTGTATCGTTTGGAGATAACGTAGATTGTCAAATAATCCAGGCGGAATGGTAGATATTTTATTTTGATTAAGAAACAAGGTATCAAGAAGTGGCGCATTAGAGAACGAATCTGGTTCTATTGTTACAACTTCGCATTGATAAACATAAAGCTTCCGAAGTGACTTAGATAGCAACCCTTTCCAGATTCTCCTAATTCTTGTATTGGAAAGGTAAAGCGAATCCAGATTTGGTAATTCAAAGGCGCCATCTTGGATTTTGTCGTCTGATATTGGATTCTGGGTCAGATAAATACTTGAAACATTAACAAGATGATGGAAATCAGAAACATTTAGGTTGGATATACGATTAAGTGACAAGTCCAAAAATATTGTTCCTGGAGGTATACCTTTCGGCACTTCAGTTAAATTTCTGGTGGTACAATTTACGAAACCATGGCTGTCGCATTCACAAACATGAGGGCATGCAAAGGATATTGTCGTCAGTGTCCAAAGAATTCCTATTGTAACAAGGAGATACATGCTAGTATTTGTCCAATACCTGAAAAAGAATGGAGTGTATACATGTACATACGTCTTGTTTGTCAATTTGGGTCTGCGTTCAAGTCGAGGCTAATAAGCTTATATCCAGACGTTAACAGCTAAAGTCATATTGTAACAAGTGGCAGAAATTGAAATACTTTTAATTAGCTAACTCCGAAATAGCGAGAACGCCTTTTTCTGAGCACTGTGTATTGTTTTTAAGGTCGAATCAAATTGCAAACAAGATATCGGCGACACACTAGAAACTGATATATAATGATGTTAAAAAGTGGTTTAATCAAATAGTTATGTATTTGGTATTGAAATTTGAAGCAAGTGATAATTGCATTCTACATCCAGAAATCCGGTAAACTTGGAATTCAATACATGCCCAATATTAAGAAACAATTGCTATCAAAATTGCGAGGTCATGGGCCACAGTGTCTCTCACTCGAAGCAATGTAACAAAGCGTTCATCAGTTTACCTGACGAAGTTCTATAGCATCCACCCTTTGGTATTCCTGTTCTAAAAGAACTGAAATTTCGATAGAAGTTAAATAACCTTGACTGGGATGAAAACCGCCAAACAACCAGTCACACCTAACATTTAAATGCAATATACTGAAGAATCATTTTTTCGTAGTGTTCAATTTTCGCTGTTCGAAGAAAATAACAATTTCGTTGGGTGATAAATTTGAGTGCACAATTTTGTGGACATGTAAATTCGTGGAACCTCCTACCCATTTGGTGTTTTATCACTCGAAAACAATGAAACAACGACAATTGGATTATTAAGATAACTAAAATATAATGGTTTCACAGTAGTAAATTAGTTTTTGATAAATGTTTAGACTAGTTTATGTAACGAATAAACTGAAACAAATATCCATGTTAAGCTGACAATTACTGATGTAACATTATGCAATGTTGTCCGAGCCTTTTGAAAAATCTTAGATTTTGTTAACTAAATTACTAGTAGTCTTTGGAAAATAAAGATAGTTAAAAGATTAAACGGTTGCTGACGTCGTTGGACACGGTTTCTAACCTCTTCTATTCACAAATGACGAGATGACGAGACCTACCTGTCAGGTATTTTAATAAAAAACAAACATACTAATCCATGTCCGAATCACAATCCAGAAGCAAAGTAAAAACTTTGGAACCGACAAGTTAGGTTAGACACGTGAACGTCCACCAGGGAAGTGAGGCCGGGTGCTCCGGAAGGGTAAGCGTCTCCTGTTTAGCTAGCTACACCCGCCACGTGTGTAATCAAAATTGTTTGAAAAGAACATAGAACTATGGGACGTCAAATATATCCAGGGTAATCCTGGACACAGAGACATTAAACTTATCAACAATACTGTGATGACGGCCATAAAACTTTTTGAGGGCCTTGCAATATCACTAAGTTTACCCTAACCCTAACAAATTATTAAGTAAAAAATAATCATATCAGTAAGTAAACAGTACATACCTTTGTTGTAAGTGTGGTCTATTTAAGAACAAACTATGTCGGTCTCAATTATTGTTATCTAGCTATATACAGTTCAGACATGTCGAAAATACATTGATCTAACGATAAGGAATCAAAGCTCGACTGCTGAGTGGCTGAGTTATAGCAGCTTTTGGGCAAAGAGGTGACTAGAGATAGATAACAGCTACCAAAAAACTTATCGAAATATATGTATCGAGTACTAGTACTCGAGGTGAGCTGCTGGTTCGGCACCAATTCGAATGTTAAACTTCCGACAGGCCCGTACTGTACATTCAGGTGAAGGTTGTGACGCATTATCTTGGACGTAAACATGTAACACTTGGCTTTTAGTTTTTAACTTTTTCGAAATAATTTGAATTAAAAAATACAAACTTGCGACTGATACGAATAAATTGTGGAAGTGCACGTGTCTAACCTCACTAGTCAGTTCCAAAGTTTTCACTTTGCTTCTGGATTGTAATTCGGACATGAATTAGTATGTTGGTTTTTGATAATTCCAAGCTAACAATTGAATAAATGCCTGTTGACACAAATGAAACTACAAAACACAAAAATCATTGCAAATCATTTCTGTGCGTTCGGTACTAATCTATCGCATATATATGAGAAATGACATTTCACTTGTCATAGTCTTTTACTGATTGGGTCGGTAACAATGTAAATCCGTTTTTATCTGCTATTACACACGTGGTAGGTGTAGCTAGCTAAACAGGAGGTGCTTACCCGGCCTCACTTCCCTGGTGGAAGTTCATGTGTCTAACCTAACTTGTCAGTTCCAAAGTTTTTACTTTGCTACTGGATTGTGATTCGGACATGGGTTAGTATGTTTGTTTTTGACTATTTTGATACAAGTGAAATAGCGTTCTAAAGATCGTCATCGGTACACAGTAATATCAGAATCAGAAACATTTGTACAAAACTAACGCAGTGACAATTGTGAAAAAAATCCATGTTATTGATAACAAAAATCGAGAATGCCCAAAAATTAATAAATTCGATTGACCATCAAAGTAGCCTCTAATTAATTAGACATTTTATTGACAGATTGTTTTAGAATGGTTTGCTCTAGACCTCATTCCTGTCTCTATACGCTGTATAGATAAACTTACGAATGTAAAGACAAGGAGGTTTGCAGTATATACCTAAAGTCCATACAGGGAAATAGGTGATCAGACCGCAGACCAATAAACCAAGGTTTACAATTAACGTTCCTACTCGGTTATTTGGGCCGAAGTGTTTTTGTTTGATTTGAAACCTAAAAACCTGTGTTATCATCAATATAACGTGCAATTAGTATGAAGTATCATTCCTAAATGTGTTATCGCAGTTCCAAAAAGAACAATCACAATAAGACTTTGAGAAAATAAGAGGAGATGGTTGACTAATTTTATTTTAAAAATCACTTTTAAAACACAATTTTATAAACATGACTAAGCGTATATCATTTGGCGTAGTCCAATACCCGACTATGCTTTATTTCATTGTAAAATGTTTGCATTTCACCAATAATTCCCTGTAGTTTTGTTAGTAGTCTGCTTTTGAACACTGAAATAAAAGAAAACAATATTAAATTTATAACAGTTAAAACAAAAACCTTGGGTTTGTATAGATAATATTAACTAATAAAGTAAAATGATTCTGAAAAAATTAAAGGGCCAGAACCAAAGCTTTAATGTAAACCAAAAATTTCAGGCGTGATTGTTGATGCTTAGTAAGCGACTAGACTAGCTTTGTGGTTTGAACAGTAATGTAAGCATAAAATAAGATGTATTACTTATGTTTAAGTTTTACCCAACACCACATCATTATAAACATCAGGCACACAATACCACCACTAAACATTTTTACGGGAAATCGTCAACTGAAGTGATTCATCTCCAATGGAAAAAACTTCTACAGAAACGTTACGGGGTACCACATGGTACACTGGCGAACCCCAATAAAGGTTAAATTCACACTTTTGAATAATTTTTGGATTAACATTAGCGCTGAACAAAATTAAAGATATCTGATAAACAAAAATTAAGATAGTGAAAGTTTATCTGCATGACACATATTTGATAAAGCCAGAGTAACAAAGAAATCACAAGTAAAACCCTGAGAGGAGATTTAAGTAGCGCATGTTAAAACGGTTTGAACGCTATTAATGTTTTTACTTACATACTGGCGTTGTTGCCCTGGTTGTTGTCGATCCTGGAATGGAGAATGAAAAGAAAAACAGTAACAGCTAAGTAGCATATAATTTGCAATAACAAGAACAACAACCATAAACCAAACACCAAAAGCATTATAATCAATTGAGTGGAGTGCTGGTGTTTTACAACTTAACTTTTTAATTTGTATTAGTTCCAATATGATATGATGAAGAAAACAAGATTCCCAGGAGAAAACCACCAATAGCTGCCAAACATTCTGACAGACTTTTACGCTAGAATTTATCAAGGTGGGAATCCAATGTTGGTTGTGGTTCATACACAGACGCTTTAGACCACTTCACCGCCGATTATCCCCACGAACGACAAAAAGCTTAAGTGCAAAGAAATAATTGATTTTAGGGTGTCCATGTACGTAGTTCTAGTTAGAAAAAACCTATGGAATGATAAAGTGGTTTGTAGCTATCGTTTGTAATACATCTTGCTTCGTTTTCATGTAAATTCGTGTGCTATGATGTCTGCAACAACGAAACTTGGGGCACCACGAGAAATAATGATGTCACGGTATACGGCTAAAGGTTATAAGTAGATTTGTATGTCTGTGAAAGCGCCTTAAAATTATTCTTGTCGGAAACTTTACACTTGCATGTTGACTCCAATGGAATAATTTTAAATACTAGCTTATTTATTTAAAAAAAATGAAAAATTTGGAAAGAATTCACTATAACAAAAACATGTCAATCTAGGTCCGGTTGTTTAAACCTTAACTAGTGTAACAAAATTCTTAACGAAAATTCAAAATGTTAAAATTATTCATTATCATATTCATCACAATTTAATAAAAATACATTTGTGATTATATATGGATCTTTTTCATAATAACAGTTTTGTGGATTAACCTGAACAGACATTTCAGAAATATTGCCTAAAACACCATATACAAATTTCGGGTAACCAGATGGTCAAAATAATTGAGCTTTGAATAATGGCGCCCTGATACATAATGACGTTGATATAGTTTCTTACTTGTAGTAGTGGTAGTTGTAGTAATGCACTGACACATGTTACACCCAGCAAAGTCCGTAACAGTCCCTAAAGTACAGGTGTTCGAACACGTGCTGTTTGTACATACGGGCCTCTTTGCTTCCATAACTTCATACTCAAATAAGTAACCAGTCTTCGCCAAAAAGAAATTCGAATGGAAACCCATTTCTATATACCGATCTGAGCGACTACTTGGTCGAACTGTTATAAAAAGAAAACATTTTGCAGCAGAAAAAAAACCATGTAATTAGCACAACAGCAACAAAACTAGAAATACTGTGAGCCACAAGCTCACAAAAAATACCCCCCGCTCCCAAAAAATCCATCGGATCAAATTTATAAATAAGAGATGCATATCTACATTATATCACAAAGATTGTGTGAAAGTTTCATGAAACTTTGCAGTAACGCAGGGTGGACATTTAACTTCCTTTTTTGACATAAAAAGAGGTTGTAGGCAAGGGGACCCATTATCACCTTATCTTTTTCTATTATGCGTTTAAATTCTAGCAATAAAAATTCGAAACAACAAAGATATAAAGGGAATTAAAACTAATAATAAAGAAGTTAAAATACCGTTATTTGCTGATGATGCAAGTCTTATACTTGATGGCTCAGAACAATCTCTAAGACAAGCGTTAAATGAATTTAATTTTTTTGCGAAAATTTCGGTTTTAAAATTAATTTAGAAAAAACACAGATAATTTGGATAGGTAGTAAGATATATAGTGATGTTAAATTATGTAGAGAATTTAATCTGCATTGGGGGGGATACTAGTTTCTCGTTATTTGGGATGATATTTGATGTTGACTTGCAAAACATACCTCGTATCAACTTTGTTAAAAAAGTGAATAGTATCAAATCACAGATAAATTTTTGGCACAAACAAAATCTTACACCTATTGGGAAAATCACAATTATTAAAACTCTGCTCATTTCTCAGTTAAACCACCTATTTATTGCATTGCCAAATCCAAGCCAAAACTTTATTAATGAACGAAATACAATTTAGACTTTATTTGGAATGGGGTTACGCATATATAAATGCTTTAAAAACAACTTGGATTAGAAAAATATTGCATAAAAAGAGTTCCTGGTGTAATATCTTAGAATGTTATATAGATACAGGGAAATTATTTAGCGTAGGAAATGAATTTATTGTTAAGAATATGAAATACTTTAAAAATGAATTCTGGACAGATGTATTTAAGGCTTGTATACTACTGACAAACAATATTAAAAAATTAGGAATATTTAAAAATGCAGCTGAAAGTTATCTTTGGTATAACAGTGATATTATTATTGAAAATAGTTGTATTTACATTAAGAAATTATACGAAAAAGGGGTTATATTTATCAATGATCTACTTAATACTGATGGACAATTTTTAAGCCTGCAAGATTTTATTCGGAAATATATTACAACATACATTATCTAGACTATACTGGAATAATTGAATCGGTAAAACATATGCTGAGAAAAAACAAAGAGTACTGTCTGTCTAAATCTGAGAATCTTTTCATTCCTAATATTCTTAAAATACTATTTAAAAATAAAAAAGGTTCGAAGGATATGTATAAAATCTTGAAGCAAAATAATATTTTACCAACTTCACAGCAAAAATGGCAAAGCAGTTTTGAACATTTAACTTATAATGATTGGAAACAAATATACAAAATAGTCCACCTGACTACTCTCAATTCTAAAATACAGTGGTTCCAATACAGAATAATTCATAATATAATTGCTACAAACTCTTTTCTGTTTAAAACTAAAACAGAGGCATTGTGTAGTTTTTGTAAACAGGAAAGTGAAACAGTTATTCATCTCTTTTGGGAATGCGATATAGTACAACAATTTTTGGAAGACTTAAAAAACTATCTGTTATCGAATGGTATTTTATTGGATCTAACAAAAATGAGTTTAATTTTTGGATATTTCAGATCGCTCGACAGAGTTAAAAATTTTATCCTAATTCATGATAAATATTACATTTATAAAACCCGTTGTCTTGGTAAAAAACTGTCACTGGAAAAGTTTAATTATATTTTAAAAGATGTATATTACATTGAAAAAGAAATAGCAATAGGCAAAAATAAGTTAGAAATTTTTCAAAGAGAATGACAACAAATCCACCGTATTATTATATAGAATACAAAGAACAATCTTGTAACTATAGTGTGAAAATAAATCTCTCTCTCTCTCTCTCTCTCTCTCTCTCTCTGAAAACTGTTCAATATATATGCTCATCAAAATGTATGTATCGTTGTATCATCGTTAGTTTTTGTGTTAAATATATATATTGAATACGAAATAAACAAAATAAATATAAAAAAAGTTTCATGAAAATCCATTGAAGGGTTTAGGAGGAGTTGCGGATAAGAGATAGGTACCCTAAGGTGTAACAGACGGACGGAAGGACGGATGGATACACGGACGGAAACCCATATCACTATATACCCCTGCTTATAAAGAAAAGAAACACATAAAACTACATTGGACCGGAAATTGGTTCAATGACAAAAAGGTCTTTATGGGGACTTTAAACTGTTGGGGACTATTTTAATGATTGAAAAAACTTCTAACTCTGATAACCTCTGACGACTGGCGTCTTATGGTTTTCTTACTGTTTAAGGACCCCAAGGACCCTAATCCTATTACTAACAGAAGTGGCTGAAAAAAACTCGGGTTAGATAAATACATTGAACCAACAACCTATACCACCCGACCTACCAACTCCCACCTAAACCCTCGAATCAAAATTTTCTCATCAGATTCTGATGATTCACAGACATTTTTAAAATTAGACGCGGAAAAAACTACTTTCGTCTCAAAACGAAAACTTTTAACGATGCGTGAAACTGTCATGTGCTACTTTTGAATCTTAATAAAATAATACATGGGTAAATGATTTTTTATGAAATAATGTTATGTGCAAATGCATTTTGATTTTCTATGAAATGTCATGTGTTACTATTTTAAAAAAGTCACAAGTAACTCATTGCAAGGATATCTACTTACAGTAATAATCCCTGTTAAAATCTATGTATCCAGAGTCACAGACACGCTTGTCCTCCAGACCACGGACGTTACGTAAGGTCACGTAATCACATTGGCAGGTGTGGCCATCATACCCGTATTTACAGTGGTCTATATCAAACTTCAAAAACCTAGATGATGCATAAAATACAAATAAATAAAGAAAGAAAGACAATTTAAAACGAGAAAACTGAAATTAGCGAAACTTCAATATCCTTGGGAAAAGGGAGTTGTTTAAAAATGTAGAGCTTTACGTGAAAAAACTAACACAGGAATATAATTGAGTTTCATATTTTCAGAAAACACGGAAAGAAACTATAAATTAAATAAAATCTTCTACACAAAAGATAAAAGAAAATAGAAAAGCACGGAAAACAAGAAGGGCGAATTATTGTGTTATCACGCATTCTATGTCTTTTTTGTACAAAAAACGCTTGGTCCTTTTCCTCGATGTATTAATATAATATCACAACGTTAACTTTACACAGTGTTGCTTTACAATGCGTTACATGTGTATGTCGCAGACATTATTGTCAAGGACAACAAAAATATGAGGATCGCTAGCAAACTAGCATAAGACAACGTATTCAAATGAAAAAGGTATGACGTCATTTCGAAAAATTGGTGACGTTTTTCATAGCGGATAAAAACAAAAGTTCCGCACAAGCCCTAAGCAGGTATTCTGATGCGTAATGATAACCTTTTTTATAACAGTCAATGCCACGAGAAAGAGCACGTTACGTCAAAACGCGAGAACTAAAGGCTTAAAACAAGATGGAATGGTTATCATTAAATTATGTACACCAACCTGATCCGGGCTAACTTGTCTTTAACCCGATAATCCTCGCCTAAATCAATCCTGATATTGCAGTCATAGTTCAATGGATACAAAGGGGGATAATCATGTAGATAGGGGCGTTTATACGTATACGTTTTAATGAAACCTTGGTTCTCGTACGTTTCAAGGCATGTTTCTGAAACAAAATAGTGAATACATTGTACTTTTACAATAAAATGTGTTTGTGTGCGTGCGTGTGTTTGCATGCAGGTATGTGTGTGTATGTGTGTTGTAAAAAGAGGATAATTTGGCATATTTGAGCAACATAATCTCACTAATTTATACGTTCACTTCAATGTCCATCCAAAGTCGGTAATTTTATAATCAGTGGGGCTGCAATAGTGCTGTTGTTTGTTAAGTTTTAACAGAGACAAAAACAATTTAAATAATAAAGCATCGGCCATATGCTGCAAAATACATGCTTTATATCACCTGTTAATTTGTTGATTTGTTGATTAAGTGGAGTTTTATGCCCCTGTCATGGATATTTCACTTAAAGTGAGTGAACTCAAGGCAATTTACAGAGATCGTTCTTTAACTTGCCACGTCTGTTGTGATAAGGGGCATCGGTTTTAAGGTCTCTTCCAAGATAGCAGTAACATGTTATTTTCAAGTGTTGGTCAGACCCGGCCGGGGTTGAAATCATCACTTAAGCTTGTACTTTAACTTGAATAGTACTTTTAATACATTTTAACCACACTCCTGGATACATTGGAAGACATTACATACTTTTTGTAGACTGTGTTGTTGTATTGGATAGCGTTATCGGTGTCGTAGTTACGGACTTCTGACATGCGCAGAATGAAGGACACGATTCATTATGGAAATACCTGTAATTAAAATGAAATATACATATTAGTCATAAATATATCACTTTTTGAAATAATTGATGAATCAAACCAAAAAGCAAAAAAGCAACTATTTCGATTTACTGTTCCGATGCCTGGTGGTTTGGTTGTATACTAGGTAATCGGAGGCAATTGCTATCGTACCTACAATAGTATAGTTAAGTACGGTAGCCGACATTAAATGATTGATTGAGTGAGGTTTTACGTCCAAGTCAATAATATGACGCCACTAGCTTCAGATGAAGTGTTAGAAACTGGTCTTTGCATTGAAGAGTTTTTTTAACGCGTGACACATTGTTTTAAGCTGTCTTGGACTCCGTGACATTTGTTTCTAAATACCGAGTGTTTGGCGAAAGAAGTGCCACAAGCTATTTCCCAATCCTTGGTCAAACCACGTCCTGAGATCCGACCCCCACGACTTTACATATACGAAGCAAGCACTCTACCAATTGAGCCACAGTAGTCATATTGTTAAACAATGGTTTCATTTTATAAACTTTTCTTGTTAAATTTTGAAAACAATTTTTTGTGTATTATAAAAAAAGTTTTCGTCTGGAGCCCTAATAAGTGTAGTAATTCATTAGCTGTTGAAATTGTCATCGCACAATGAAGTCCGGACTTCATTAGACGTTGTATGCCATTATTTGTAGAAACAAGTGAAATGTACAACCCAGTCATATGTTTAATTTGAGCTAGGACACCAATTGCCCCACGTATTCAATTGCCAGCTAGAAGAATTGAAACTTAAAGTTTTTGACCTGTAAACTGTTGTTTCATCTAGGGCACATTTTGGACATTGCACAGCAAAACACGACACAGTAGTAGGTAATGTAGTCGTTGGTGTCGTTGAAACTGAAAAATACAAATTGTGTCAAAATACATGATTGACAATAAAATGTCCACAATTGAATTATTTCATATTTATTAAATATTATCATTATTATATTATTTTATTGTCTCCCAACTGTTCTTTATTAATGATATTTGATCTTCTCTCTCTATATATAAGGGTCGCTTGCTTATAAAGGCGACTTGTAATGGTCCTCTTAAATGGTTGTTATAAACAGGGTTTGACTGCATATAGTCATAACCGTTGTATGTACAGTGAAACTTGGACTTATTGCCACGATATGTTTAATAATCGTTACAGAAATAAAACCTTGTTATGAAAACGAGTTTAGACTTATAATTACCTTGGCGATAAGCAAGATGACCAATTATCTTGAGTGGATTATAGTAGAGTAATATTGTTTTACATCACAGTTTAGATTATTTCACTTATATCGTGACGGTCAGGTCATAGATGCTGACTGGAATCGGAGTGTCGGGTAAACCCCACGTACATTCAGCAAGTAATTAACAGATAAACTTTCTCACAGTATAGGATTTGACCGAGTGGGTTTATACGTTTGGATGTGTTGTGTTCCGTGAAAGCCATAATAAAGGATCTCAATTTCGATCCATCGTCATCGTACCCTCGCTCATTCGCGTTAAGAATTGTAATTTGTCAACAACGGGATGTCGTACTTACCTGTTTTGCCCGTAATTTTGTAACTGGCTAAGAACCCTGAGCGTTGTACAGTATTGTCATTGGATACAAATATTACTTGTACGTATCCACTAACATGGTCCACTGTAAATATAGTAATATTTATATGCTTTACATGTAGTTCGGAAAATGTAACGCCTGTTTCGTTATTAGGACTTTATTATGTTTCTGCGTGACCCTCTATCAAAATGCATTTTGGTTAAGTGGAAAACCATAACATGGAATTTAGCTGATATGTTGTTTGATTAAATTTAAACATATATAGAAATTTGCTGGTATATATTTTGGATAGGATGAAAGCACATAGAATTTTGCTGATATGTATTGTTGGAAGTTGAAAACTAAAACATAGTATTTGCTCGATAAATCTGGAATAATTTTGTTAAGTTGAACACGCGTGCAATATACATTCAATGAACGTAGAAAGAGGGTTTATCAAATAATCAGTGGTCTGCAGTCGTCTTATTTTATAATATCCATGTACCGTGTTACTTTATTGTATAGTCCTGTTTCTCAAGCATATCTTTATTTTGTTTTAGAACAGTGATGTTGTTTGTTAAGATTTAATAAAATAATAATTTTAAACAATTAAGGAACAATTCGACCTTACTAGTAAAAACTCCATCTCCATTAGGTAAGACAGCTCCACAAAGTCTTTTTGATGACGTCACGTTACTTATAATCTGTATGTAGTCACATTGACAGCTCACACAGTCCTCTATATCGAAGTAGTTAAAGTTTATCTGTAAGGTGGCTGTGGGTTCGACACCGGTCCATATCAACCATGTGCTATTCTCATTTCGGGGGTAATTCCGGGGGTAGTTTTTACTTGATATAGTTCCTTGTTCTGCACTCAGCGTCGTTCCTGTAGGAACTAAATGAAAATTTGTGATTCAATTTAATAATGAACAGTTTTGTTTTTTTTTTACAAATTTATTTATTTTTTTATTATTTTTTTTATTTTTGCATTTTACATGATAAATAATATGAGACAATAACACACATACAGAATTTGAGAGAGAGAGAGAGAGAGAGAGAGAGAGAGAGAGAGAGAGAGAGAGAGCGAGAGGGAGAGAGAAAGATCCTCATAAGTATATGATCTTCACATATGTAATACAGTCATACCTGCCTTAAACATGTTAAAGCTAGCTATATATATAGACTACCTCTATATATAGATGCCTCTTATTGTAATTGCTCGAAAATTTTTATCCAGATTACTATATTAATTCATGTGTTTTCAACCTTTATATAAGATCTGTCATAGAAGTGTGTGTGTGTGTGTGTGTGTGTGTGTGTGTGTGTGTGTGTGTGATATTTCATTTACCTGTCGAGTCTCCCATGGTCATCCATTGTTCCTATATATAGAAAAAATAAAGTTTAATTCTGGATACAACGGTTTTGCAATATCTAACACGGAACGCAAACCTAGGTCCGATTTACTCGTACCAAAGATTGTACATGTCCTGTATACCAATTACACTTCTCTAATCTTCCAACATAATCTGTATTTTGTCTCTTCTACTATGTTTTGTTATATATATGCATTAATACTATTGTATTCTATATGTTGTAGCACATCTCGGTTGTACCACTGTGGTAGCTCAGTTGGTAGAGTGCTCGCTCCGTAAGTGGGAGGTTGTGGGTTTGAACCCCGACCGGGTATGACCAAAGACTTGAAAGTAGGTGGTGACTGTTCTTTCGCCAAGCACTTGTCATTTCGACATGAAAAGGGAACGTAAATTAAACGAGTACCAGTGTCACGGTAGGCATGGCACGATTAAGAACCTTGCTGTATAATGTCATCAGCGCAACGCATAGGCAAAATTTCTGCACTTTCACCTACAGATGGCGACGTCTCGTGTAAGTGAAATATTCTTGACTTGGACGTTAAACACCATTTACTCAACTCAACTCAACTCAACATATCGGTCGTATTGCCAAAGTTCAATACATTGCACTGTTGAGATATGATAGTTATGATGCCTATCGTAGTTCCATAGCTACTGAGTTCTAAGTTAAATAATATCTATAGTTTAATTTTGGTTGAAACTTTTTATTTCTAGTACAAAAAATGTCAAAATTTGCTAGAATTAAGTTATGGCAAATCTAAGCTAAATAAATGAATGATTGTGGAACATGTAAGTAAAGGTAATCTGAGCAGCGAGGACATCTATCATTACCAAATGAGACGAAAAACTCGCCTATATCGATCATTTCCGAAAGATATCCCGATGGCTGATGTCGAGTCCTCGGTACACGTGATCTAAAAGGCGTGTGTACGGATCTCACTGCCTCTCACAACCTATGGATTAGAATCCTTCTGGCGGAAGATCCTGAATCCTTCTGGCGGTATATCCTGAATCCTTCTGGTGGCAGACGGCAGATCCTGAATCCTTCTGGTGGCAGACCCTGAATCATTCTGGTGGCAGATCCTGAATCCGTCTGGCGGCAGATCCTGAATCCTTCTGGTGGCAGATCCTGAATCCTTCTGGTGACAGATCCTGAAACCTTCTGGTGGCAAATCCTGAATCCTTCCGGCCGCAGATCCTGAATCTGTCTGGCAGCAGATCCTGAATCCTTCTGGTGGCAGATCCTGAATCCTTCTGGTGGCAGATCCTGAAAGCTTCTGGCGGCAGATCCTGAATCCGTCTGGCGGCAGATCCTGAATACTTCTGGTGGCAGATCCTGAATCCTTCTGGCGGCAGATCCTGAATCCTTCTGGCGATAGATCCTGAATACTTCTGACAGCAGATCCTGAATCCTTCTGGCGGCAGATCCTGAATACTTCTGGCGACAGATCCTGAATCCTTCTGGCGACAGATCCTGAATCCTTCTGGCGGCAGATCCTGAATCCTTCTGGTGGCAGATCCTGAATCCTTCTGGCGGCAGATCCTGAATCCTTTTGGTGGCAGATCCTGAATCCGTCTGGCGACAGATCCTGAATCCTTCTGGCGACAGATCCTGAATCCTTCTGGCGGCAGATCCTGAATCCTTCTGGTGGCAGATCCTGAATCCGTCTGGCGACAGATCCTGAATCCTTCTGGTGGCAGATCCTGAATCTTTCTGGCGGCAGATCCTGAATCCTTCTGGCGACAGATCCTGAATACTTCTGACAGCAGATCCTAAATCCGTCTGGCGACAGATACTGAATACTTCTGACAGCAGATCCTGAATCCTTCTGGCGACAGATCCTGAATCCTTCTGGCGGCAGATCTTGAATCCTTCTGGTGGCAGATCCTGAATCCTTCTGGCGACAGATCCTGAATCTTTCTGACAGCAGATCCTGAATCCTTCTGGCGGCAGATCCTGAATCCTTCTGACAGCAGATCGTGGTATGCACGACGGCTCTGTAGCTGGACAGACCTAACCTAGCTTAGTGGTATACACGACGGCTCTGTAGCCGGACAGACTTAACCTAGCCTAGTGGTATACACGACGGCTCTTTAGCCTGGCAGACTTAACCTAGCCTAGTGGTATACACGACGGCTCTGTAGCCGGACAGACTTAACCTAGCCTAGTGGTATACACGACGGCTCTTTAGCCTGGCAGACCTAACCTAGCCTAGTGGTATACACGACGGCTCTGTAGCCGACAGACTTAACCTAGCCTAGTGGTATGCACGACTGATCTGTAGCCGACAGACTTAACCTAGCCTAGTGGTATGCACGACTGATCTGTAGCCGGACAGACTTAACCTAGCCTAGCGGTATGCACGACTGATCTGTAACCTGGCAGACTTAAACTAGTGGTATGTATGTGTGTCTTGTCATTATACTTACATGAACAGGGAACAAAATAAGAAATATTAGTAACCAGTATCTGTTTATAGTCTTCATTTCAACCAGAACTATTATGTCCAACACATTTCCACATAAGTATGAAGGTTTTTATTTTATAAAGATATGCTGATAATGTATCTAGATTTTCCTGTTACTAAACTAACTAAACACTCAAAATATATACATCGGTTCATGAACTTTTTTCACCTTTGTAGAACAGATTTAAATAAATGTACGTCTCACAACTGGAATGTTTTAAAAAATTTACATTACTTCATGCCAATACTAGCTGCATGCAGGTCCATAAACGAGTAGTCTCCCTTACAACACGCTTCACTCAAAACGGAGTTTAGTAATGGTGTTTAACGTCCCAGTCAAGAATATTTCACTTATATCGAAACATCGACAGCTATAGGTGAAGTTGTAGAAATTGTGCCTGTGCGTTGCACTGATGGCATTATATACAGCAGGGTTAACGTTCTTTAGCGTGCCAAGCCCACCGTGACACAGGCCCTCGTTTATTTTAAGTTCCCGTCCGAAAGAACCGTGACTTTCATTTCGTAATGCCGAGTTCTTGGTATTACCCACTTTAAAGTCTTGAGTCAGACCCGGGCAGGGATCGAACACACGCCCTCCCACTTATGGAGCGAGCACTCTACCAACTGAGCGACCGTAACAGGTCCAAAATTAAACTAAGATATTTGTTAATACAATAAACACATGTATCAGACGTAATCGACGCCATTCCACACAAGAAAATATTTACGAGGCCCGTCTTGTGAACGACACCTACACACTTAACTGTTATATGCATCTACTGTACGGGTTTGATTCAATCAATAAATGTTCAGTATTTGCTATTCAAAATTTATGTCATCGCTCTTTGAGAGTTTATAACATAGCAGGGTTTCGAAAACATGGAATTCCATATATTAAATGGAGTGAAATGTACCAGGTACAGATAGTTAAACTTAGGAAATGTTTGCATTTTAGTTTTCATATTTAGTCGAGTAGGCATTTAACGAACCTAGAAATCTTCATTCCTATGAAGTTTTTTTGCTGTTTTGTTTTCCTCATGGGTCCTTAAACAAAACTAACTTAGTTGCCCTTCGGGCAAATTTGGGCAACTTGCACAATATACATAAATCCAAAATGGCCGCCAAACTTGAAATTGAAGTACATACTGCGATATAAAATATCTTCCAATAGCTTGTAATATATCTTTTTAGATGTTTTCAGGTATGAGAAACCCATTTCTGGTGTTAATTTTTACATACGGAACACTTAACTCGCACAATCAGCTATAAATCCAAGATGACCGACGGTTGTTATCTTGAAATATCGATTTTATACAAAAAAAATTATAATAGACTGTAATATACAAATGTATCTTTGTAGGGATATTTAGGCATGGGCAATTCAATTCTGGCATTAGTTTTACATTAAATATCATCATGTCTATAATGACTGACCACATGTGTCAAATAACTATTCACCCTAGGATAGCCATGGGTAATCTCATTTTTGTGTAAAAAATTAAACACTCTCTTTCTCCAAAACAGTTTAAAATATGTACAGGATTTAGTTTTTAAGGCAAGCATGTCCTTGTGTGTTGCACTTATGATTTTGTGCCTTACATTGACAAAACATGACAAAAATGTTCTTGTGGCACCAAGTATCCTTTTCACTATAACATGTAATGAGAATCGATCTTTGAATTTCAATCCGAAATCTGTTATTATTTCATACTCTTTAGAAGGATCATGACCGCGGTACCCTTTCACAACATTAACTAAATGTAAGACAGCAGTAAATGATGTTTGAAACAGATCAGAACTATTAGGCTTTGATGTTCTTTATGAAGAGCCCGAGGAAACGTCACAATCTTTCTTGCTTACTGGCCATACAGAAAAAGAATGGTTCAGATCCCACCAAGTTATTTGTGATCTTTGTTAACCAGAACATCAGCTAAATGAGGAGAAAAAGAGTTTGTAATAAGGATGCTGTATCACAACCACTAAGAATATGCATGCCTGGCAGCTCAAGATATCTCGAACGAAGGTCATGTCCCTAAGAGCATGCACGCTTGGTCGTTCAAGACATCTCGAACCAAGAACATGACACATAAAATGCATGCCTGGCAGTTCAAGACATCTCAAACCAAGATCTAACACACAAAATGCATGCCTGGCAGTTCAAGACATCTCAAACCAAGAACTGACACATAAAATGCATGCCTGGCAGTTCATGGCATCTCAAACCAAGACCATGACACTAAGAGCATGCATGTCTGGCAGTTCAAGACATCTCGAACAAATACCATGACACTGAGAGCATGCATGCCTGGCAGTTCAAGACATCTCAAACCAAGATCATGACACTAAAAGCATGCATGCCTCGCAGTTCAAGACATGGTTTGTTGCATTGATGTTCAAAACTTCTATCCTATCATTCCATCTGTACATCACATTGTTTTAATGCTTATACACCCAATACACTAGGAAAACAAAAACATCGGTGTCGTCAATCAGCACACAAATGCTATCATGACCTGTTTTTGCAGCTGGGAGACATAAACGATACCATAGTTATGCCGGATTCATCATGGCCAAATCCACAGTCGTATACATATTGCTGTGTTGTTTCCTCTGTCCTGGTCCTTGGAAAATATGAGGTGGTATTTGTCACAAAAACAAGATTTTCTTTGACGTGTCTGGGTACCAATATGACCTTTTTTGATTAATGCAATGAACTCTGATGGGTTATCGCCATATGATCAAGGGATGCGGTAGAAAAACTAAATCATGGTGATTGTGAGTTTTGTGTGAACTAACCCCAAAAAACAAATTGACTATAGCTGACTTCATGCCTTTCCAATGACAGCCATTTTCAACTACTGTCAAAAAGGAACAGAACCGATATCAAATACAAGCAGAAGCTAAGCTCAAACTGCCCTTGCTGTCCAAACAACGGTAACCAAAGAAACATGCTTCCAAGATTAACAACTGGCTTTGTTCTTGACAGCTTCGCTTTGAAACGAATTGTCTTTATAGAACTAATGATGGATTGAAAAACTCATCAGGTAGACTGGATTGTACTTGTATTCCATTTACTCATACATTACAACTGAATCCACCACATTGACACATTTGAAGCAATATTGCGAGCAATTGCCTTATGACCTGTTTTCATTTAGATGGAGTTTGAATAAGCAATAGATTTTGGTCATATATATTCAAGGAACACCGAGGATTGAACTCATTGAGTTATGGTCCGTATCACACTCAGAATATATTCATTCCAATCGATCAGAGAAGCACCAATCTACCCACTAAAAGGACCAGGCTAAAGAGTCATCCCTTTAAAGGCTCATTTTTCAAATTTGATAGCAGTTTGTTTGCCCAACTGGTTACCAAAGACAACATCCTAATAATCACCATGGTGTCGACATGCAAGATCTTTGACAGGACATGCATGTGTTTATAGCAGACACTGAGAAAGTTTGCCAGCACATTGTACATGTCCAGCATCCAATAAAATTATTTGTTAGGTGTGTTAATCATGATACAAATAGTTTTGATGATAGACAGTGCAGGGGTTTTATTTTCTGTGGTCCAGTATAATTTAAAAGTGAAACAGCATTGTCGGATCTAGATGTTGCTTAATGGTAACTTGGGTAAGCTGAGACACCAAAAGGAAGCCAAATCTAGACTGTGCACTACCTTTTCACTTATACCACATGGATGAACATGGAAGTCTGCAATTATAGTGTGTGTCTTATAGCGGCCATTTGGAGTGGAAATAGTAGATCAAAATATCAAAACTATCATAAAATCAAAAAGATGAGTTCTACTGTTCAACTTCAGCCAACCAATTTGTGGAAGGTTGCGTATTATCAGTGATAGACTTCATTATATGACGTAATGTATCAATGTTCATATAAAAATTCAATCAATTCACTGCTTCCAAACTTATTATTTAGTTTGATAAAAAGTCCTAGTATTGTTTGGTTTTCATTCGTGGTAATATATATATATGTGACTGGATTAAATATGATAGCAATAATGTGGCTTTGAAAACTTCTTCGTTGGATACTTGCTTAAAAAGAAACCTTAGCAATTGGAAATAGCCTTTACGCTAGATTTAGTAAAGCTGAAATCACTTAGATCATGTTTTAATTTCTTATTAAAAGGAATTGTTGGAACCTCATTTATGCCCTTTAAATCAAAATGTATCAAGATGTATGGTTAAGTTACGCAGCATTGAATGTGATATGCTGAGTTACATCTAATAATAAAAAACCTGTTACTTCTACCCTTGTCTGGTCAAAATTTTTAATATATACTTTTAAATTGCCCCAACTGTTAAAAACAACAACGGAAATGAGTTTCTCATCCCTGAAAACATACAAAACGGTATATTACAAGCTATTGTAGAACAATTCTTACGAAAGATAGATTTTCAATATGGCGTCAGGCAGCCATCTTGGATATATGCAAATTATGCAATTTGCCCAATGTTGCCTGTAGGGCAACTAACCTAATTTTACTCTAGGTACCCTATAGAATACAAAACAGCAAAAAAACTTCATAGGAAAAAACATTTCTAGGTTCACGTATTGAGTATATGGGAGTGTCAACTCGACTAATTATACATTTTTGAATTTTAGTTTTCATAATTATTATAAATAATTCAATTTTAGCTTTCATATTATACATTTGAATTTCTGTAATTCTGTTTCAATACTTTATTCAGATTTCTAAAAAAGTATAAAGTGACAGGACCGTGACCAGAACTACGACCCAAAAAGCTAACCGGAGTCTGATGCTTTAATTGTGACACGCATCTAGTCAGTCAAAATGAAATCTTAATACGTGTTTATCCTAGTTCATATTGTGGCAAGAACCCCCCAGCAAAGTCTTGCAAATTAAGTTATGTGAAATAAAATATAACTACGTCATTGTGTAGTATGGGCACCGAATATATGGACAAAGTAGTGCGAGACGTTGTAGGCAAAAGCAAACATACCAATCCATGTCCTGATCACAACCCCAAAGAAAAGTAAAAACATTGAAACTGGCAAATTAAATTATACCCGTGAACTTTTACAGGGAAAGTGAGACCGGATGCTGCGGAACCACCTGTTTCCCTAGCTACAACGTGTGTAGTAAGAACCGAGAGTAAAAGAAAAATGGAACTATATGTGTGTGTGTGTGTGTGTGTGTGTGTGTGTGTGTGTGTGTGGAGGGGGTCGTCAAATATATATCTAAGGTACATGTATATATATAGAGAGACATTATACTTATCAATAATATTGTGAAGTCAGCCATAAAACGTGTTAGGTCCCTTATAAGCCTAGACTTGCATTTCATTATAAATATCAAATTTATGTACATGTATAACATTATTTTTATATATATATATATATATATATAAAATGCATTTTCCTATTTATAAACTCTATTTTGTTTGTTATAATATCATTTGTCTTTATAAAAAGGAATTACGTTCAATTGTAAAAGCTATCATTAGAGAACTCTGGTACATATACTGTCAATGACACACCTGCCTTTAAGACCACCTCTACAAAGCCTGGTTTCAAAGGTAAGTAAAATTGTTTTCCAATAGCTTTTTATTCATGTTGTTTGACCATCTATATAATGACCACCTGCTTTCAAAGACCAGTAAAACAATTTCTCTATTGCTTTAAATTCAAACCTGCTGACCCCCTTAGGTAGCCCATATAGACAGGTTTCACTGTACAAAGTAACTAAAACAAGCACAATACATATATAATCCTGTATATTTTATTTTTCCTCTTTAGCTGAAAAACGTTAATTACAATAAACACAACTAACACACTAATCCTAACACTTAATTGTGTAAAAAACAACATTAGAATAACACATGACACATTTACAAGTTCCATGCTCCACGTAAACCTTAATTTCTACTTATTACAATTCCTATGTTTTTCGGTATTGAATTTATGGTATATTATGAAACTACCTGCTATATATATGGTATTCAGAAATCATGACAATGTTACTATTTCTATTTTCATTATACACTTTGCTTCCATTTCTTATGGCATATTTAATTGTAATAATTGTGTAATTCATAGATTGTATATACGTCCACTTGTGCCAATAATAAAAATTAAAAAAAAATATTTTGACAAACACGGTCTAAAAATTGTATAATGAGTGAAAAATTAAACTGCAAAAGAAGTATAGTCTATTTATTATGAGATGAAGGTAAAGTATGTATAGCTCCAAACAATTTTCGGATTGCATCGGGATCATCATCACCCGGAACAAAAGTTGCTGGTGAGGTTGCGGTTGGCATTTGTAAAGTTCCAAACAATTTCCGGATTGCATCCGAGTCGGAATCACCCGGAACAAACGTTGCTGGTCCGGATGTTGCTGGCATTTCTAAAGTTCCAAACAATTTTTGGAGTGTTTCGGGATCATCATCACCCGGAACAAAAGTCGCTGGTTCGGACTTTGTTGGCATTTGTATAGAGCCAAACATTTTTCGGAGAGCCACGTCATCATCATCATCATCATCATCACCCGGAACAAAAGTCGCTGGTTCAGACTTGGTTGTTATTTGTATAGAGCCAAATACTTTTCGAACTGGCTCGGCATGATCATCACCGGAAACAAAAGTCGTTGGTTCAGATTTGGTTTGCATTTGTAAAGAACCCAGCAATTTTCGGAGTGTCTCGGAATTTAAAGTAGCAAGGTCAACATCTGAATCACCTTCTTCACTGTCGTATAATTCACCGTTCTGCAATTTTGCGAAATAATTAGAAAATTGTTCCTCTGCTTTGATCACCTGTATGTCCGAGCCATGACGCCACATCTCACGATACTCCTCGGGCGTCATTTTGTGTTTAGTACTCATCTTGTCTAACTGGTCGCCATTCTTCTGATGTTGCTCAATGATCTTTGAAGCCATTGAGTTGTTTAATTTGTCTATTTTCGACATTATCTTCAGTTTTCTTTCGTACAACTTTTGTTTCTCTTCTGTCCAACAACATTGATTCATCATTTTCATTCTCTCTAGGACTTTTAATGTCTTTTCTATTCCCGGAAATGTTTCTTCTTTTGCTTGTATTATTTTTTCCCGTATAATCTTTCTTTTTCTGTCAGCTAGTTCTTTGAGGCTGACACCTTTGTGGCGATAGTGACTGACACGGATGCACTTTACACATATTAAAACATTACACGAATAACAATAGTGAGTTATTTCCATTGTCGTATGGACGATACACATTCGGGGCACCACTTTAGATATTGCTTCTTCAACCTCCGTCCTGGATAACAAACAGTGCCTACTTGTTACCGGAATTCGTAAGTGACACTTCGTACATCTAATACAGAACATCATGTCGCATTCAAAACATTTAAATGATTCTGTGTCAGAGATGTCCACGTAACATAATTCACATATAATTTCATCATCGTTTCCGGACTCCGGACTCTCTTCTCCACCCTCTGCCATCTTGAATAAATGTAGTCAATATTTATATGCATCACTTACTGTCGCAAAACATGCCAGATCAACTTGAACAGCGTCGCCATTTGCATTTTGGTCTATTTTTACTTCCTATTTGTGTGTATCTAAGGTATGACGTCACATAAGGTCACAATTTTAATTCAACAACTTTAAGCTCACAAAGTTGACCCTTAATTTAAATCCTATGTATCTAAGGTTTGAAGTACACAGGTCATAATTTTAATTCAACAAGTTTAAGCTCACAAAAATTACCCTTGATTTAAGTTAAAGACAATATGCTTGATCTTATGTCAAAAGGTACTTTATTTATAGTCAAAAAAACGAAGTATCTCTGCTTTGTTGATAATTTTAGTCTGCAGTTTTTAAAATTGAATAGAGTTAAAATCGTTTACGGTCGATCTGTGCAAGTAGGTTATTTAAACTCGATATCGACCGGTAAACCAAGGTAGAGATTGTACTGAGGTATATATCTCATTGTGAAATATACCTATATGTGCTTCGAGAGTACTGGGTCCCACAGATGACCTTTATACATTTTAGATAGCTCGGTTGGGTAGATAGTGCTATCGGGTAGATTTAAAATAAATATGTACAGGAATATTCCAGTTTATATACCTTGCATGTAAACCCAGGCAGTAACGTTTAAAGTGCACTGGGCCCCGTGGATGACCTTTATAGATAATCCGGTTATAGATTTAAATTAAAATACTGCTATACATCTCACATGCATAGATGAATTCGTGTAATGGGTTTAATGGATAATCTTTACTTTATTTTATCGGGGTAAATTTAAAATAAAATACTAAATTAAATATACAGCACATGATTGTTTAAGTGTACAGAGTTCAATGGATGACCTTTAATTTATATAGAAACACAACATGCATTTATATACAGTACAGACCTATCGAAAGTTTAACCCCGAACCAACGAAAAGACGTCAATATCGACCGAAGCATGGATAGTCCGAATGTGGTAAAAAAGCGAGCAGCTGGCAAGACCTATTGATGTACTGTTAACAGAAATGAACTGCTGGTTAGGTACTAATTCCTGAGATCAGTGTTAAACTTTCGGTTTGTCTGCACTGTATGTAACATAACATTGTGCATATTACCTCGAGTACCACCTCCGGTTGTGTTGAGTGAAGTAAAGAATGAAGAATTGAATAAAATTGAAGCAGTTTTGTTGAGTAAATCATGTATAGAAAGCGCGTTCTGGTTAACTTTTTATAAATTTTTATTGTTTTCAATCGATGTGAGGCTTAAGTTTTACACCGACAATTATTTAATTATTATTATTAATAATGATATATGAATATATATATATATATATATATATATATATATATATATATAGTTATAATTCTCTAGATGGTAAGTTTTAAGAAAAATAAAACGGTACACATAATAGCAGTTTACATGGAAGTCTGTTAAACACGTACTGGTAATTAAATGCTAGTACCCTTAATTAAGACCCGTGGTAATTAATTTAGACGGTGTCGATAACAGAATGAAGTAAAATATGATGCATGTGTTCAAATTTTTTTTAAAAAATGGGAAAAATTATTGGTTATTTTACTACCAGACTATTTTCGCGGTTGTCGTTTTTTTTTAAATCTCTAACTATCGGCAGAACTTGAGTATAACACAGAATGATTCAGGTTCTGTATGAGCTTGTATAAAGTTACGAATGCGGGTCGCTTTTTCAGGAAGCTACGTGCCAAAAATGCGGGTACATTATCTTGTATGGAGCATATAATCACGTCCATTACAAGTTTGGATAAAAGAAAAAACAATATCATTAAGTGTTGTTTATCTCCATTGTAAAAGTCGGATTCTTTTAACCCGTCTGTATTGTGATTCATGGATGAAAATTGTTATAATAAAAAATCCGTATTACAACAACGCGATTGTATTGTGTTAAAGAGAAAACGCATGTCTCTAAAGAATTAATAACTTTTATTAATGGGAACTATATGCGGGTCGTACATTATACCATATGTCTGATTATATTAAATAGTTTTCTAAAACGTATGAATAAATTATTCCTCATTATCTTAAAACCGATCTTTTCCGCCTAAAATTTCAAGAAAGTTTTTTTCTTCTTCTTCAAAATAAAGGCTATTTACACGAATGCGTGCACAGATCAAAGAACCTCAATCTGGCAAAATTATGTTTAAGGATGTATACTGCCGAAGAGTAAAAAATCTCCTGCATTAAAGTTTTTTCATACATATATGTACCCATTTTTTAACAATGCATCCCTTAAGGATATATTCTTCCGAGGAGCCCATAATATGCTAGAACTAGAACTATGATATCCTACATTAAACTTTTCTCTTTACCTATATTTTTGAAAATACATCCTTCAGGTTGTATACTGCTGGGGCGCCAAAAATTCCTTGCATTAATATTTTTTCTTCTTTACCTATTATTTTAGAAAGATGTGGATAAAAACAATGATTTATAAAGATTTAAATTGAGTATTTAAGAACAAAGATTATTTATTTCCAACTTTTTTTTTACTATAAATAATTACTATAAAGTCAAACCAAAGAATGTTGAAATGATAAAATATATATATGTGATGTGCTTCAGTTTTGTAAAGCCAATTTTTGTAGAGCTTTTACAATTTCCTTTCTTTGCCTGACCCTATTGGGCTTTTCTTAGTTATAGAACTTGACAATGACAGTCATATTTATCAAAGTTTAATTGGATTACAGTAATTGTTAATTTAACTGTTTTTGGCAATTGTTTTCAAACGAGATTTCAGCGGTACTGTCCACTACGGTAGCTCAGTTGGTAGAGTGCTCGCTTCGTATGCTGGAGGTTGAGGATTCAAACTTGTGACCAAGACTTGAAAATAGGAAATGTATGTTCTTTCAGCAAGTACTTAGCATTTAAAAATGAAAGTTACAGAGTCCTTCGGAGGAAGCCTTAAAACCGATCCCCTGAGTCACTGAAGTCATGACACTAAATAACCCTCCCTGTACATTGCCCTGAGTGCACTGAAAAGGTGTAAATTTCTTCTATTTCACTGTTAGCTGGTAACGTCTCGATTTTCACTGATAGGTAAAACTCCAATCAATCATTCAATCAATCAGTCAATCACATTCGTTACATTTTCAGGTCATATTGGAAATAACAATAGTGTAATAGTTAATCTGACCAGTGCGTTACTATGATTGATTTAATGGGGTTTTACGTCCCAGTCAAAAATTAATTTATCACTTATATCGAAACGTCGCCAGCTAAAAGTGAAGTGGCAGAATTATGACCTCTTCAGTCTGCTTAAGCAAATGTGCAAGGAAAGTTCTTCAAAGTGCCACGCAGGCAGTGATACGAGACCCGAAGGACCCCGTGATGTTTTCATTTTTAAATGTCAAATGATTAGCGAAAGAACAGTCACTATCTATTTTGAAATTTTGATCATACCCGGGGTTCGAACCTACGACTACCCACATAAAAGCGAGCACTTTACCAATTGAGCTACTGTAGAGAGGGACATCACTATGAAATGTCATGATAATAAATACCATTGTATTGGTGAAGAACTTCAGCGCAACTTGCCCTTTAAATAAAAAGTAACAGTTTTTAAAAAAAATGAAAAACCAACAAAAGACAGTGTACCGCGTTACAAATTCAGATGCATAGATAAAGATCAAGGCCACAACATCAAATCAACTTGGTCATGTTTTGGACAGGAAGTATTTGTCTCTAAATTTTGCAAAATGCATCTTTTGTGTCCAATGTGTGCAAAAGAAGGATAAAAATCAATCCCTTCTTTGTGGTGAAGACATAGGGAAGGAGATGTTTATAAATTTTCCAGACCGAAGCTTTAAGGCTTAAAGCCTCGGTCTTAAAAAGAGAGCCGATTCGAAGGTTGAATTTTCCATGCCTCGACTACAAAACAGGGATTGATTATTCAATATATTTCTTTAATATGTATGCATAAATACATGTACGATGTTTGCATGTTTAAGAGCTTGACCCTACCACACGATCTTTTTACAACAAAGCATGCTGTCACTAATAAATCGTTGACCCAGAGTTAGCAAAGCCTTCAAACAGTTTCATTACCGTCATTACAATATCGCTGATAAGTATGATGTCTCCGTATCCAAATTGAAATTACACTTGATATATTTGAGATACCATAGTTCAACTTTCCTTTAATTCTCAATTTGGATTACAACACGTGGTGGGTGTATCTAGCCTAATAGGAAGTGATTACCCTTACAGAGCACCCGTACTAACCTAGCGTGCTTCATTTGTCAGTTTTTACTTTGCTTTGGAACTGTGATTTTGAAATGGGAATGTATGTTTGTTTATGACTTGACTCACACTCGAAGCTTCATATAGCGCATGTGTATATTGGTAAAAATAGGTCTTAATGTGTTTTTGTCTAAAGAAAACCATTTATATATGCATTATTGTTATAAAGAAAGCAATTTTTGTAAGTTTGAAGGTGGCGTACGAAAGTGATAGGAGTAATAGTGTTTTACTTCAAAGTCAATATTTTTATCAAGAAACCTCCGATGTTTGACAAGCGAACTAGCAATCGTTTCAATGTTCACACTAGAATCAATCCGTGTTTGATACAAATTACATATTACACCAGTTTTACTTTACAGCACCAGACGGTCGTTTTGAAATACAATGCCTCATCAGTAGTGCTTGGACCAAAATTATGAAACCAAAACTTTTTTCCAAGATGCTGAAAAGAAATCCAAAGGACCAAAATATGTTTTACCAAAATCAGCAAAGGGAATACTTTTTATGAGGGAATATATCTTTGTTTTTGAGGAATTTCAAATTTTAACTAGCAGCAAACTTGGGCTCATTGTGATATGCAAGCAATTGCTTTATTCAGTCATCGAGGGTCTTGTTTTTCGATGAAGTGATATACCAGACACAGTGTTACATTAAGGCATGCATTTAAGTATCACTGAATACAATTTTATTCAAAGAATCAGAATTAGAAGTTTAAATGCGGGTACCACCATTCAATTCTCGTCGGAAGTCACGTGTTCCATTCACAAACGCGTGTTTATCCACTTCAGTGCGGTAATTTTAAAAATGCATATTGAGTATCGATGAAAATTGATTCTGGTGTGCGCGTGTGTATAACCAGTAAGATTTTACACGTGATAACGATACAACTGACAAAGCCGATTTTCCCCTCTCCTATTATCATTTCGTCCATTTCAAAATTCTAACGATCTGATTGGTCAGATGATGGGTGCGGATTATCTTAAGGTTTGTTTATATGGAGTTTGGGTTTTAATTTTCTGTCATTATTTTCATCTCAGAACAATTAATGATGGCGATACAATTTAATGAATATCAACCTGTCTTTACAGAGGAAATATTAAGAATAGTTTTATACGGACGGAAATCAATAAAAAATTCGGGAGAGAGCAATGTCCGATACGCAGATAATGGTAAGTAGGGAAATCTAATTTAAATATTCTGTATCAGGTGTTTTTTAAAATATTTGAATATTGCGATGGTAAGAGAATGGTCATTAAAGTCCATTCATCCATTTACAATGAGATTTGTTAAAGCAATCAAATGACTGATGGATTGATAGGGATTTACATCCCAGTCAAGAATATTTTACTAATATCGAGACGTCACCAGCTATAGATGAATTTACAGACTTTTTAACCTTTGCAGTGCGTTCGGGGCAATTGTCATATTAATAGTTCTTGAATTTTCTGAATGCAATTTTCAAAAAATTATAATATGACACAATATGCAGCGAGGGTTCTTAAAAGTGTAACGTGTGTGGGGGAGGGGGGCAATTATGTGAAAAAAGCAAATAAAAACTAAATACTAGCGTAAGGTAGCTTCTTAAAAAATGTGTTTTTCCGAGACCTACTTCGTACTAATTGGGGAACTCAGTAGGCAAGACGTCTAAAGCGCACGCTTGCTCATCACAGCAGCTTTCACGGTTTAGGTTCGAATTCCGCTCGGATCCAAGCGCGAGAAAGAATAAAATTTCTACACCTTCGCCTACAGCTGGCGACGACGTCTCGATATAAGTGAAATATTCTTGACTGGGACGTTAAACAACATTACAATGCAAGTTTTATTTATTCAAAACACATTCAAGTTGGATCATTATAACGTCAGGTACGATTTTTTTTATTTTAGATTTTGCAATGCATTTACATGTTAACATGCACGATTTCGTTTACATTCAAGAGAAACGAAAAGTATGACAATATTTTGGTTTTTAGATTTTGCCATGTACATGTATGTATGAGTTTATGATTTTGTTAGTTTACAACACGCATAAGAGTGATCAAAACAGCTTAACTTATGGCAAAATAGTTTTAATTTTGTTTTCAATATGTATCAATATGTACATGTACATATACATGTTTATTAAAATATAATTATTTTGAAGTCTCATGATAAACCGAGTCTTTCCGTTAGAATAACCAGTACGGGAGTTCAGTAATTGCTTCGCTTCGTATGTGGGAGGTCGTGGGTTCAAACTCTGGCCGGTTCTGACTAAGACTTGAAAATATTTTGTGACTGTTCTTTCGTCAAGTACTAGGCATTAGGAAATGAAAGTCAAGGGGGCTTTCGGAGGAGACCTTAAAAACCGATATTCCGTGTCACGGAAGGCGTGGTATGTATAAGAATTCTCCCTTCACATTGTCCTAAGTGCACTGCAAAGGTTCATTTCTACCGCTTCACCCAAAGCTGGTGATGTCTCAATATAAGTGAAATATTTTTGACTGGGATGTAAAACCCAATATCACCCGAATCAATCAATCTTCCCGATAAATAAGCTAGTTGGTTTACCTGATTTTGTGTTAATACGTTATCAAATCAACTTAATCTAAGAACGAGTGATATCGACTGTATAAAAATGCAAAATTAAGATAGTTATAAAATGGGGTTGTGGGTGGGTCGATCAGCGGTTGTTAAGTCATTGGAATGGTTAGGAATCTCCAATAGTTCCCCAAAAAGTAACGCTTTGTTCTTAAAGTTCTTTAGTTCGTTTATAGGAAAAATTCGATTTTGATTTCTATGATTTTTTTTATCGAAACGGCACCAAAACTGAGCAAGTAGCCATACTATCTCGAAGTAGTTAACCGAAAAAGAAACTACTAAATTCTATTTTATGTTAATAATTATACATGTGTATCTTATGAACCTGCATTCATCATAATTGATTGATTGATTGATTGATTGATCGTGGTTCTGCGTACAAGTCAAGAATGTTCCACTTATATCAAGGCGTCACCAACAATAGATGAAGTGGCAGAAACTTTGCAGTACGATCAGGCCAATGTTTAGGTCTTAATCGTGCCACGCCTGCCATGACGCGGGACATCCGGTTTAAAGGTCTCCGCCGAAGGACCCGGTGATTATCATTTAAAATGCCAAAAATGCCTTGCAAAAGAACAGTCACTATATATTTTCAAATTTTTGTCATCCCCCTGCCAGGGTTCGAACTAACGACCTCCCGCACATGGAGCAAGCACCGACTGAGCTATCGTAATGGTTCACATTAATGATTAGAGAATAATGATCACTGACAATTCGCGGTGGAAGCATATATATCTAGAATTCTTAGGATATAACCAGAGTTCGTGATAGACGGATATACGCGAAAGACGGGTATACCGAGAATATTGTAAATCGAGACATTATCGTACCAGTTATTTTTTAAGAGAATCGCCATTTCATTTTATTTAAGAATGACTTGTACTTGTTAACTCAGAATTACTTAAATCAAATTTTATGTGCCATGTGCATTGAAATTGATAATGTTATAATTATTGAGGAGACTGGTCAGTATGTAAGAGGACTTATATACTCTCGTTCCGGGATCCTCTGTTGAGTTGTGTAATGGTGTTTAACGTCCCAGTCAAGAATATTTTACTTATATCGAGCCATCGCCAGCTATAGGCGAAGGTGCAGAAATGTTGGCTGTGCATTTCGCTGACATTATACAGCAGGGTTCTATATCGTGCAAAGTCTACCGTACCCACTTTCAAGTCATGGGTCAGACCCGGTCGGGGTTCGTACCCATGGCCTTCCACTTACAGAGAAAGCACTCTACCAACTGAACTACTGCAGTGGTCGGGATCCTCTGTATTGTACCTACTACAAGCTATACTTGTGAATAAATCAAACTTTAAATTTTTGAATTTAAAAAAAATGTCTAGAAAAACGTTCTCATGGACGCATTTTAATATCTCGTTCTGAAAACTCTTAGTTAAATGTTGATGCAGTGTGTGTGTGTGTGTGTGGTGTGTGTGTGTGTGTGTGTGTGTGTTGTAACAAAGCTAGCCGGCTTTAATTTTGTTATATGACTTTATCGGATTGTATTTCAAAATAAGAATAAATATTATTATATTATAACTTATTATTATTATTATTATTATTTTCTTTGTATGTCATGTTCTTCCAGAAATATCGTTAAAACTAAAAGTTTCATTTAATGGTACCAGCTATATCCTATGGTATAATTCAGTTTGAAAAAATAAAATTTTCATGTGCTATATACAGTCATTTAATCTTCAGATCAACCATTTATTTTTTTTAAAAGGAAAAAATTGACATCTGATAATAATCCAGCATTAATTAGCCTTAGCACCTTATAATAGACGGATTCAGTTTTTATTGGGTGTTAAGGATTTTAACAACCCGCATTCACCTGGATATCAATAACCGTTTTGGATATTACTAACATCATCCTTCTAAAATTAACCGGGACGTATAATCCTGCTGTGTTACATTCAATTTTAACAAGAGGTTAAACCTAAACAAAATCATTTAATGAAACTTCTCAATTTACACCCATCTTTGTCAAGTTGACGCTTAATTGAACACAGAAGATTCAAAGCCTCACTTTGATAACTCATCATTGTCAAGCGTTTTTGTCATGTGGTGTGTACAGATGGCTTCATGGTAAATCTTACACGGAGCAAATTTGCCCGCATATTTAAGACCTGTCCTAAGCATATGCCAGGTTTTGTATTTGGCATTTAAAGCGAAAATAAATCTCTCGACATATTAATAAATGTCTAGGAAACAATTCAGAAAAAACACTGAGGAGTTAATTATATTAATTTTGATGGGTTTATTTTTCAACTATAGGAAAAAATGGCGAGGTATACGTACACGATGTCAAATTGACCATTATAAGTTGAACAGGTTCCAGTTTTTCACAATCATTCCACTTCTATGATTTCTCTTAACATATATATGACAATGTTTATATTTACTGCAAATAAAAGTGTCTTCTAAATTACAATATACTGACATAGATGTAATACGCTTACAGTAATCTTCAGAAATGACACCTTAATTTCATTTGATTCACATTAGAGCTGTAAAAAGCTCTGTGCTAGAATAGTCTTTCGGATGACACTCAAAACCGAGGCCCCGTGTCTCCGTGCATGCTAAACACACCTCTGTAGAGTTCCAAAAAGAGTAGGCCACCTGTGACCCCTACAGAGGACGCTTACAGCTACAAGCGATTGAAACAGACTGAGAAAAGCAAGTTGAAAACTAACAAAATTATTCATATTTCAAACATAACAGATTTAAGTTAAGGAAAACCTTAGTTAAGGAATAATTGTGAAAATAGAGCCAGATCCCACTTTCACGATCATTCTTTCAATAAGATTTCCCTTTACTTACATATGGCAAATTTGCAGGGCATCGGTGTTTTAACGCCTCTACCGAAGGACCGCTTAATGAGGTACTTACTGCTTTAAATAGACTCTTGAAGCTTGAAAGCACTAACTTATATAAATAGATTAAAGCACTAATGGCTATAAATATACTCACCGGACCTTAAGTTTTTATTTGTTTTATTTGTGTTAAAACATCAGGAAGTATCTTTATAAAACAGACATATAACACATTGTGTTTATAAGAACTTCGTAAAGTTTATACAACTGCCACGTACTACTTTTTAATGCATGGTTTTAATAAAAATTCAAAAGTAGCATATGGCATAACAAATTAAGCTGCTTATCAATAAATAGGCTACATTTGAAACTTTATGACAAACGTAATGCCTTTTCTATGCAGCAATATGTACCTGTTTCTCCTGCTTATGGTGTATTTGTTTCCCAATTAATACGATATGGTAGAGCTTGTTCCCACTACAGGGACTTTGTACAACGAAGCAGGCTGCTTGCAAATAAATTGTTGTTTCGGGGATTTATGGCCGCCAATACAGTATTGTTGATAAGTTTGATGTCTCTGTGTCCAGGATTGCCCTGGATATATTAGACGTCCCATAGTTCCATGTTCCTTTCACACAATTTTGATTACACACGTGGCGGGTGTAGCTAGCTAAACTGGAGGTGCTTACCCTTCCGGAGCACCCGGTCTCACTTCCCTGGTGGAAGTTCACGTGTCTAATCTAACTTGTCAGTTCCAAAGTTTTTGCTTTGCTTCTGGATTGTGATTCGGACATGGATTAGTATGGTTTTTTTATTAATTAAAGTCCTCAAACAGTTTTATGGTCCTCGTCACAATATTGTTTACAAGTATGTCTCTGTGTGGTAATTCATTTGTAATTTTTTCAGAGTTTTAGTTTTGCTCAGTGGGATTGTGTGATTTGGACATAGATTGGTATGTTAGTTTTTGAGTAATAAGCCATAAATAAATTTCGATTTTTTTAAGTGGAATGAATGAATGAATGTTACAAAAGGTTTTGATGCCATGCAGTCAAATATTTTCATAAATTCCAATCCCAAAACAAATTGCACGAAGGTTAATTTCTATTACAATAGATATCTTTGCTTTTATATAAGTTGGCTTTTACAGTAATCTGATTGTAAACATTCAACCCTAATAAAAGAATTATTCACCACTATTTTAAAGTGTTATGTTATTTTGTCTTAACAACATCAGACTGTGCTTGTTGAGTGGATGTACTGTACAGAAACATTGCCAGAACATGGTTATTGTTCCTCTTACTATACGACAAAGGGACCACTGCGGTAGCTCAGTTGGTAGAGTGCTCGCTCCGTAAGTGGGAGGTCGTGGGTTCGAACCCCTGCCGGGTCTGACCCAAGACTTAAAAGTGGGTAGTGACTGTTCTTTCGCCAAGCACTCGGAATTACGAAATGAAAGTCACGGTTCTTTCGGATGGGAACTTAAAATAAACGAGGTCCCGTGTCACGGTGGGCTTGGCACGCTAAAGAACCCTGCTGTATAATGCCATAAGCGCAACGCACAGGCAAAATTTCTGCACTTTCGCCTATAGCTGGCGACGTCTCGATATAAGTGAAATATTCTTGACTGGGACGTTAAACACCATTACTCACTCACTATACGACAAAGGGAGACTACTCTGTTGATGTATCATAATTTTATGATCATACGCTACTGTGGGTGTGAGATTGACCATGCCAAACAACAGCAGACTGTGCTTGTCGAGTTGGTTTATTTTGTTCAGGAAAATTCTAAGAACATGCACATGGTAGTTTCGTTTCTTACTGTACGTTTTACTTAACAACAAATAGCGTCGAAGTATTTTCATTGTTTAAATAATGTTGGTAATTCCAGAACCAAACATCTCGATATAAATGTACTAATCCTGGCGGCCGATTTTATCCACCTTCCCACCATTGATTCTTCTTCTTTATATCTTCAGCGCCAGATTTTATGCCGGTTCCAAGACAGGTTACAATTTGTCAATCCTCATTACCAGGACAAGGGACCGGTGTATTTGCAACTTCATGGATCAGAACAGGAACTGAAATGGGTCCATTTATAGGAAAGGTTGTACGAACGGAACAAATAGACGTCAATCAGCACAATAGGAATTACTGGGAGGTAGGCCATTCTATAAATACACGATCCTTACGAACCAAACATTACGGTAGCTCAGTTGGTATAGTACTCGTTTCGTAATCTAATGGTCGTGGGTTCGAATCCCGACCGGAGTCCCGACCAGGACATGAACATGATTAGTAACTGTTTTTTCGCAACAGGAATTTAGAAAATATTGAAAGTGATCACGAGATCCTTCTACTTTTCAATTATCAGATTACACCAAATACTTTTAATGCAACTCGCTCTATTAAGTCTTATAAATGTACGTTACTTGTATTCAAGTTTTCTTTCAGATTATTTGATTTTATTATGTACATGTAGGCCTATATACATAAAATTAAAATAAAAGGTTATGAATTCGAGAAATACTTGATAGAGTAGAACCATACCTAGGCTTAATACTAGTAATGTAAACCGAACACACACGTAAAATAAAAGTGGTATGGTAAAACTGTTTGTATCCATGCACAATCCGATCGGCCGAATGACGAGTGGATGTTGATATTATATAAAACTGAAGTGAATTTGTATTTATTCAGGTATTTGATAACCGGGGTCGTGTCATGTATTATGTTGATGGTGGAACAGAAGTGCCGGCTAGCTGGTTGACCTATGTCCAGTGTGCTAGGTCAGAATCTGAACAGAACTTAGAAGTAATACAAATTGGTCAGGATATATTCTACAAAGCAATTAAGGCAAGTTGATAAAAGACATATAACGTTACTTGCTATTAATGTACAGACCCGTTGAATGTTTGATACCGAGATGACGAAAAGTAGTCGAGGCTGCCAATTAGCTGAGATAGGTATAACTAGAGATCGAAAAGCTGTCGAGAGATACATATAGATGCATGTAGATAGCTGGTGTCCTGATGTCGAAAAGTTGCATAGATGTTAGCCTAGTGTTAAATTTTCGACAGGTCTGTGCTATAAATGTCATTAAGGATAGTCGGTAAATTTGAACTTGCTTTTAAGAAGACTGCTAGATGTTTTAAACATATAATAGCTTATTATACGGTACCTCTGACGCACACTTAATTTGAATTGAAGTTTTCAATTACACTGTATAATATATAATAAATAAAATTTAATCATTGCTGCTTTTGTTTAAGTTTGTATAATTATTTTATGACGTTATGATGACGTCATTAATATTACAACCTTTGCCATTTATGTCAATTTCGAGGAAGTTGCACAGCATACAACCTCTAAAGCGGCCTTTATTAACAGGCGGCTCTTTAAAACACGATTAAGGTGCAAATGGGATTTCAATGGTCTTAAGAAGAAGGTGGCCCTCAGAATGAGGTGACCTTTAAAGGAGGTTCGTAAAACAAATCGACAAACTGATATACGGCACATTCATTTAGAATGAAGATGATCCTGAATGAATTGGAAATCATTAAGACATTTCAAAAATTTTATATCATGTTTTTTTCAGGACATTGAACCAGATCAAGAATTATTAGTTTGGTACGGCCCTTCAAGAAGTCTTTTTCTTGGAATGCCATTTGCAGAGCCGTTCAATATGGCGGCCAAACAGCAGTGTCACGAAGTCAAAGGTAAAGTTCATTATATTAATCATATAAGCATAATATTATAAAACAAACTCACCCCCTCTCTCTCTCTCTCTCTCTCTCTCTCTCTCTCTCTTTTGGAAGTTACCAAAAACAAACATCACAATCCATGTCCAAATCACAATCACAAAGCAAAGTGAAAATTGGCAAAATAGGTTACACACGTCAAATTTCACCAAGGAAGTGGAGCCGAGTGCTCTGGAACGGTAAGCACCTCGTTTTGAACTAGCTTCACTCGTCACACGAGGAATTGAGAATGGAATGAACATGAGTTTGGTAATGGTGTTTAACGCCCCAGTCAAGAATATTTCACTTATATCGAGACGTCGTCAGATATAGGCGAAGGTGCAGAAATTTTGCCTGTGCGTTGAGCTGGAAACGTTGGCATTATACAGCAGGGTTCTTTAGCGTGCCAAGCCCATCTCGACAAGGCACCTCTTTATTTTAAGTTTCAATCCAACGTGACTTTCGTATCGTAATGCCGAGTGTTTGGCGAAAGAACAGTCATTACCCACTTTCAAGGCTTGGGTCAGACCCGGCCAGGTATCGAACCAACGGCCTCCAACCTACGGAGCGAGCACTCTACTGAGCTACCGCAGTGGTGGAAAGAATATGCAAAGAATCACCGAAAGCCCCATGTTAACATCGTTTACGAACGTAGCCCTGCACTCTACTTGACGAATTTATTCTTGGTTCATTGTGTTCTGTTATATAAGTGTTTTAGGTATGTAATGGGTATAAAGGTATAAAAGTACCCTGATATATACATCATACAGGGGATGTTTATTTTATTCATTTTTATATGCGTTTATAAATATTTTGCACAAGTTTGTCGAGAAGTAATTTAACACTTATTGGTTTTATTTTCCAGCAAATAAAGAATCTCCGGAAAGATTACAGGAGCCGTCTATAAGTCATGGTAAATTAAAATGTGTTTTATGTCGGAGAGGATTCAACTCCAGAAGTAACCTTAGATCTCACATGAGGATCCACACATTAGAAAAACCATTTGTTTGTAAATATTGTAACAGAAAATTCAGCCAATCGTCGACCTTAAGAAATCATACACGGTTACACACAGGTAAGATGGAAGCTGAAACATTAGCCTTCTCCAGCATACCACACTATACTCTATATACAGGGATGAAGCTTAACTATTTTAGTTAAGGTTCCAGCTTTCTTCAGAAAAAGAATTTGTAATAGTAATAAATAGCCTAATTAGGGACCCAGGCTAATGTTTAGGAGTAGTTGGCTTCTGATGTTTGTTTTTTGGTTAGGTCATAAAGGTTTCCAAAAATATGGAATGCGACTGCTATGATGAAAGTTCTGCAACAATAAGCATGGTCCGTTTCCATCAGACGTTCTTTAACAAGTCTCAGGAAAGACTAGGCACTTGTCCTGAACCGAGTTGAAATAGTCAGTGCCGAGTGAAATATTTATCACACTTGTCACAGTGCCGAACGCATTTTTGGCATACATGTATATCATTTCTTAATTAGTTTCCTATTTTAGAGTTAAAATATACGGCGTTATAGACATTACATTTAAGTTTAAGATCTGAAATGTAAGTTTTTGTTTGTAACATACAATGCATTCAATTTTTTCTAGTGCCAAAAGAAAAAAGTGTGGTGCCGTGTACACTTTACACCTTGGTGATGCTTTTAAAATGTTATCTTAGCCCTACCTTATGTACGAGTTATTATTCAATTTCCTACAGCTGGGAACACTATGGTAGCTCAGTTAGTAGAGTGCTCAATCCGTATGTGGGAGGTTGTGGGTTCGAACAACGGCGGGGTGTAACTAAGACTGTTTTTTCGCATCAACATTTTAGCATTTATAGAAACAAGAGGCCCAGGGGCCACATCGCTCACCTGAGCAACTTGCTAGGTAGAAGCCGAAATGAGTTCAGTATTGAAGTGAGTGCAGGGGAGGGAGGTTTTGTACAAACTGAAATCTATACTTCCTACCGATGCTTTTCACTAAACAATTTGTAAGTATTTCTATGTACCGTAAAAGGTTGATGTTTCGACAAGCCTCGGCTTATTCCGTTACCTTTTTCTTACAGCATTTCAACCAATGAAATAATTTTAAAAAAAATTTTCATCATGCAATCTACCAATCTCAAAAGAGAGAAAATGCATAGGCCGAATACTGTAATCGGGAAATGGCAAATAGAAATTATAGAATACAGCAGGATTTACATTAAAAATTAGCTTTTAAATACAAGTACAATTAATATATTTCTCATGAACGATATATTTAACTTTATATCAAAATACTTATATAAAAGAATACAGCATGGAAAATAAACTATTATTTAACCATGATTTGAACAAACTTGAATCTACACTACCTGAGGATGCTTCCATTTTAATTTGAGCTTTCCTGGCCTAATAGTTTTTGAGGAGAAGATTTTTAAAGATTCTCTCTATATATTCCTGTGTAAAACTTGACCCCCCTCTTGTGGCCCCACCCTACCCCCAGGGACTATGATTTGAACAAACTTGAATCTACACTACCTGAGGATGCTTCCATTTTAATTTGAGCTTTTCTGGCCTAATAGTTTTTGAGAAAAAGATTTTAAAAAATTTTCTTTATATATTCCTATGTAAAACTTGATCCCCCTCTTGTGACCCCTCCCTACCCCCGGGGACCATGATTTGAACAAACTTGAATCTACACTACCTGAGGATGCTTCCATTTTAATTTGAGCTTTTCAGGCCTAATAGTTTTTGAGAAGAAGATTTTTAAAGATTTTCTCTATATACTCCTATGTAAAACTTGATCCCCTCTTGTGGCCCCTCCCTACCCCCGGGGACCATGATTTGAACAAACTTGAATCTACACTACCTGAGGATGCTTCCATTTTAATTTGAGCTTTCCTGGCCTAATAGTTTTTGAGGAGAAGATTTTTAAAGATTCTCTCTATATATTCCTGTGTAAAACTTGACCCCCCTCTTGTGGCCCCACCCTACCCCCAGGGACTATGATTTGAACAAACTTGAATCTACACTACCTGAGGATGCTTCCATTTTAATTTGAGCTTTTCTGGCCTAATAGTTTTTGAGAAAAAGATTTTTAAAAATTTTCTTTATATATTCCTATGTAAAACTTGATCCCCCTCTTGTGACCCCTCCCTACCCCCGGGGACCATGATTTGAACAAACTTGAATCTACACTACCTCAGGATGCTTCCATTTTAATTTGAGCTTTTCAGGCCTAATAGTTTTTGAGAAGAAGATTTTTAAAGATTTTCTCTATATACTCCTATGTAAAACTTGATCCCCCTCTTGTGGCCCCTCCCTACCCCCGGGGACCATGATTTGAACAAACTTGAATCTACACTTCCTAAGGATGCCTCCACAAAAGTTTAAGCTTTACAGGCCGAATAGTTTTTGAGAAGAAGATTTTTGAAAAATACCAACAAAGTTTCAATAATTCTCAATTATCTCCCCTTTAAAGAGGGTGTGGCCCTTCATTTGAACAAACTTGAATCCCCTTCACCTAGTGGTGCTTTGTGCCAAATTTGGTTGAAATCTGCCCAGTGGTTCGTGAGAAGAAGATGAAAATGTGAAAAGTTTACGACGACGACGACAACGACGACGACGACAGACAACGGACAAATTGTGATCAGAAAAGCTCACTTGAGCCTTTGGCTCAGGTGAGCTAATAAAAGTCACAGGGTCCTTCGGAAGAGACCGTTGCATCACGGTAGGCGTGTCACGTAAAAGAAACACCACTGCACATTGCCCTGAGCGCAATGCAAAGGTGAAATTTCTGCCACTACACCTATAGCTGACACGTCTTGATATACTAGTAAATGAAACACCCTTGACTCGGACGTAAAACGCTAGCTATTCAATCAATCAACCAATCAATCATATACAAATGACATAGAATGTTAGAACTAATACATCTATTTATTTTTTTTCAGGTGAAAAGCCTTATAGATGTAACGTGTGTCAAAGTTCATATTCACAGTTAGCAGGATTAAGAGCACATCAGCGAAGCGCAAGACATAAACCTTTATTTAGAGCGAATGTTGAAGCATGTTAAAGATTTTGATGGACCAAAAGACAATTCCACAAATATCATGACATGACAAAAATGCTTGTACCAGATATCTGAGTGTGAATACAAATATAAGGAGCATGCTTATAACGAATACATGGATAGTACGAAGGCAAATATTGGCCCGACCCGTCAGTCTATTTATTTAAGAAATAAGGTAAATTTCCAATGTCTTTATGAAATCAGTGCAAAGTATAATGGGCTGTCTCAAATTGCATGAAAGACGAATTGGAAATTTTCTGAGATGATTTTTATCTCCTGATGATACTGGAGCTGTAAAATATTAGAGTAGTCTTTCGGATGCTACTGAAAAACAAGGTCTATTGTCTCAGTGCTCTGTAGAGTTCGAATAAAAGGGTAGGCCGCCTGTGGACCATACATAGGTCGCTTACAACTAACTAGATGCGAATGTGAAACAGACTGTGCAAGAAAAGAAAATATGATATCAAAAAGCGCTAGTATACAAAATCATTTTGAACGAATTTTGAAAACAGTAAAAAAATGATGAGAACGCATACCATTCGGCAAACATCGGCTATATTCGTACTCCTTCAAACAACCAATAGCAAAGGCTTATGATTATCAATTCACAAGCTAATTTGAATATTGGACTATTTGTGTTGAAGAAAAACATCCCTAGATTTTGGAAGCGCTACGGTTTGAAGATACCATGTCGGCCAAGTTGTTATAACCTCCGTTAGCTTAACCAATGGTTAAAGTGAAAAGTCAAAATGTTATCATAATTAAAAATATTTTATATAAAAATACAGTTTTGACTTTAACTACTTGGTTTTTGATAATAACAATTGTGTGCACTAACTTTTGAACTCCAATTTCAGAATTATTATTAAAAATACAAAATAAAATTTTTAACTACAAACTGGTTAAAATATGGGGCTTTGAACAATCAAGTCCTTATATTCCTGTTTTCATAAAACCTCCAAGGAATACAAATAATAACAGAATACACCAAACATGTCTTCCTCTCTATTCTAACAAGTGCCAAATTATTCAGTTTATATGATTTTCATTTTAATATACATATATACATTTTAATTTTATGTATTTTTGTTTCCCTTTTATATATTTGTATCAATAAATAAAATGTTTGAATAAAATATTTTTAGAACTCTGGTTAATCCCAGTTTTTTTATCGCCCTTTGCAGAATGTGAACTTAAACCCCGAATCATGTCTGATCATACATAGTTTAGCACATACTTTTAAACCTTACCGGTAAACTACATGTATCTCGGCGTTGGACATTTGAGCTAAATCATAGGACAAAAGAACGAGAAAATCGGATGTTTGAGCGACGAAATAATGGACATTTGAGCGACAGAATTTTAACCCATTTAAGCGAAAATCCAATTATATGGTAGACATTTGAGCGACATGTTTTCTTAACCTATTCCGTTAGACTATCTCATAAAAGAGGGCAAGGTTTCTGGAAATTTGACGCGTCAATATTTAAAGATAATGGAATCAAAATATCTTTTTCAGAAAAAAAAATGAGATGCATGTTAAGTTAATGTCCAGAACAAAATAACTGTTTCTTGTTGATCTTTAAAATAACAAACGCATCATTAACTTTTATATTATTTTTTAAAATTAATTAATTTATTATTATTATGATTATTATTATTTAATTTATTATTATAAATGTTATTATTATTATTTACATTATTGGTCCATTTGGACCAAGTACGACTGATGAGGAAATTTATTCAGACACGCGTGCACGGTCGCCAAGAATATTGTGCCATATTAAAACACATATCACGCAATGTATTAATTCTACACCATTCTCGGGCCTATTTCACTCACTAGATCTACACGTATTTCGCTTTTTCTTTCTTAATTAATTCATTTAATTTCTAATATAATTACTTGTGACTTTTCGTGTCTTAATTTAAATTGATTTTTTTCGCTGCACAACGAACAAAGAGAGATAACTCTAGCTGAACAAACTCTGACCGGTGAATTGTCAAATCATACCCTGAAAAAGTTAACACTCTCATCCTTTTTAGGAACAGTTAAAATATTTTACTAAAACAGGCATTTCGCATTAGAGTAAAAAAAGAAATATGAAACTAATTATTAGCGAGAAAATATTCAACATTGTTTGAGTTCAGAATTCTTCAAGTCCATGACCTTAATCACTCTGTCCTATGCGTCATATTTAAAAGGGATTCTTCTTGTCGTTGATCCTATTTTGGCAACAGACTGACAAGTTTGAAATATAATTTTGCGACCGTGATTATGCTAAATATGCTAGCTATATGAACCCCAGTCCCGATTAATGAGAGGTAGTGGGTTCGATCCCCGGCCGGGTATGACCCAAGACTTGAAAATGGGTAGTGAATGGTTTTCGCAAAGCCCTCGGCATTACGAAAATGAAAGTCAAGGTTCTTAAAATAAATAAACGAGTTCCCGCGTCATGGTAGGCGTGGAACAATAAAGAACACTGCTGTATAATGCCTTTGCTGCAACACACAGGCAAATTGTCTGCGCCTTCGTCTATAGCTGGCGACGTCTCTATATAAATGAAATATTCATGACTGGGAAGTTAAACACCATTACTCAACTCTTCATTGAATGACGTCGGTGTTTTAGTTTATATAAATTCTTTATATGTATTCACGCATGTACAAGATCTATACTACGTGATTTTGGGTCACGGTGGCCGCAATTGTCTCTAGCGCGGATTCGGATTGCAGTGCCTCTTGCTGCTTAATTCTGAATTCCCTTGGGGACAGATCATATTCTGGTTTGAGTTTGTCAGTTCGCTTATCGAAGGATGATGGTTTTATCCGAAATTATACATGAACTGCCTGGCCATCTCAATAGAAAGAAAAAATATTAACAATCACTGATTTTTTTTCTTGCATAAAGTTATTGAAAATAAACTAGCATGAATTGTCAACCTCGTGTCGAGTCTCATTTTGGTTTGGGTTGTTTATTGTGACGTCAAAAAAGGCGGGGCTAAGTGCTCTGGAAAGGACGAACGGTGCCGATCCATTCACTGACAAAACCAGCAAATAAGAAATGTAAACCAGTATTTTGTAATATTAAATGATTGCCCTTTTGCAAGTTCTTATCAGAAATGTCAACGATTTATAATGACATATAAGAAATAACTTTCAATTTGTTGTAGTTAAGAGGTAAAAACAAGATTTTAGAATTGGAATTTTTATCATAATTTTTTTCGTTTATACCCCGTAAGCCACAACAGATTGAAAGTTATTTTTAAAGTATCTTGAATAGGGCGTAAAACTTAATAACGCTACTTCATCCTACTCATTACCACCCGAGATGAAATGAGTAATGGTGTTTAATGTCCCAATCAAGGATATTTCACTTATACCAAGACGACGCCAGCTACAGGCGAAGATGCAGAAATTGCACTGATTGCATTACACAACATGGTTCTTTATCGTGCCACGGGACCTCGTTTGTTTTAAGTTCCCATCCGAAAAAAACGCGACTTTCATTTCGTAATGCCGAGTGCTTGGCGGCACTTTTAAGTCTTGTGCCAGACCCGGTCGAGGTTCGAACCCGCTACCTCTCACTTATGGAGCGAGCACTCTACCAACTGAGCTACCGCAGTGGTCATCATTACCACATGGAGTGATTAGTGTATGCGTTTAGGGACCACCGGTTGTGTTTTGGCAAGAGTTTTTACACCACACCGTTTGATATCGTTTAAGCAAAATGTTACTGTCCTTTCCAATCATATCTAAAGTGGACGAAATATATGTAGGCATAAGTATGCAGCATGCTTTGCTGTTGGATGTTGCATTGTTGTCTTAATTATTATTTCAATTCAAAAACAAACCTACCAATCCATGTCCAAATCTTAATTCGAAAAGCAAAATTAAAACAAATTAAGGTTCAACATGTGGACTTCTACCAGGAAAGTGAGGCCAGGTACTCCGGAGTACTAATAGTAAGCACATTCTGTTTAGCTAACTACATCCGCCACACGCGCAATCTAAATTGAAAATGGAACTAAGAGACATCAAATTATATCATGTATTACCTTTAAAATACCTTAAGTTTTTAATTTTCCAATATTCCATACAGTAAACGTAAAACTTGGTATCCGGTCACAGTTTCACATCATTCCTTAGCTAAGATTTTTCTTAACTTAAATTTAGCAAATTTTGTAATCTCTTTCTGGAACTGGTGAATATTTTTGTCAAAACTTATTGCAAATATATTTAAATCTAGAAGTGATTTTAAAAATGACACGTGGATTTCCCAAATATCTTGAAAATTAACAAAATTATAAACATTTGAAATTTTGCAAGATTTAAGTTAGGGAAAATCTTAGCTAAGGAATGATTGTGAAACCGGGGTCAGGATATAAATAAAAAACACAACAAATAAACAACATACAACCATACAAATTTGTTTTACCTCCCGAACATAAACAATGTTTATGGAGAACTTACATTAACTATATTTGTTCGCGTATTTCAACAGGGCACAATTTTATTAACACTACTTCGGTGCTTGCAAAGTTTCTTCAAAATGATGCCATTAACACCTTATACCTCGTGAAAGAAATGTATTTGTCAGGAATGTTGCTGATTTTAGGACATTTTTTCCTGTCACAGAAAACGAAAGCTCAAAATAGAATGCACAAACGAGAAATTCATGTGTATCTGCTTTCAGTGTCATGTGCTGATTTTGAATGCATTATTTTAATAAAAATTCAAATTCAGCACATAACAACAGTGTCAATGTCGATCTATGAAGGCCTTCAAGTGTTTAGGAACCTCGTTTTCGTATGGTAAACGGAACAACTTTATAACACATGCGCATAAACATTGAAGAGATCGGTACTTGACGTCATAAAACTCAACATCGTAGTTTGCTAAAAGAACTAAAGGAGTTTCTCCCAAAACATTACGGAAATCAATATGGCTCCCGTTTTCAATCAGAAACTTCACAATTTTCGTTCTCTCTGGATTAGGGGATTCCTTCAGAACTAAATGGAGTGGAGTGTTAAAATCCATGTCAAATATATTAACAGAGATACCGCTGGCGAGAAGAAAACGCGTGAGCTCATATTTCTGGTCAACATCGGCCTGGAAAAAATAATGTATTCGATTTTGCACGGTCGTATGGAGTATGCTTCTTCCAAATACATGACAAAAGCGTTTATCGACATTGACAAATGCATCATTGACAGTCATGAACTGCGTCATTTCCGTTTCCGTTTTTTGAAGCGCGAAAATAATACAGTATACTTCATACACTAGATCAAAAGACGAAAACGGAAACGAAATTGGATCGACGACTTTTGTTCTGTTTCTTCCGGGGATCTCTAACTGCTCGATCAAGGCTCTAAAGATATCAATGATGTCTGCGAAGGATATGCTTTGCTTATCTTTGAAATAGTAACACCAACAGCACAATATATCGTACAAAGCGTCTACCAAAGCACTATGGTTTAATATGCTTCTTGATCTATGGTGTTTCAAAACTTTGCACAAGGCATGTTTGATAACTACAGAGCCAATATTTTCTCCTCTATCCGTTTTCAGATAAGAGCGCGCGAGTATTTTTAATTTTTTCATTGTTAACACGTGATGACGCCCCAAAACTTTGTCTAAGAGATAGACAGAGATAGACAGAATGCAATAAACGACTTTCCTCGCCCTCAGCCACTTCTTTGACACTTTCAATTGAGTTCAAACACCTAATGCCTGGTAATATGCCATCTTCCAATACCGATACATCATTTACATTCTCTTCTGGTGATTTTAGGACCAATACCCTAGTCCAATATTTCACTGCCGTATCCTTGGAATTAAAGAGCGATCCAATGATCTCAAATGCGTTTATCTTAGATGCAATAGTCACTTGTTCTAGTGTTGCAAAGTAATCAACTGCTCTTTGGTTATATTCCTTTGCAGCAATTTCAATGGGCGTTAAATTCTTGTCGTCAGTCACATTGACGTCGGCTCCCACACGAACTAAAAATTTCGCCACTGAAACAGTATCAAAGAACCTAGACTTACAAGACACTATATGAAGCATTGTTTTCCGTCTTGAGTTTCTGCAGTTGACATCTGCTCCTTTTGTTATAAAGTACTCACATATTTTGAAATGATATCTTGATGCTGCTAGGAGTAAGCAAGGTGACCCTTTCGGTTCTATGCTATTTATATCAGCACCATGTTCAACTAGATATTTTACAACATCAAGTCTTTCCTCTCGACCTAATAGAACGCGATGTAAACATGTGTAACCGTAGCAATCATAGACGTTTACATCCGGGCCACTTTCAACAAATTCACGAAGAAAATCTATATTATCTTCTAAAACTAATTTTGCATAATTTAATTTACGTTTTTTGTCTGTTAAAAGAAGTAAATATTGCCTCAGTTTTAAACCCTCAGGTCTATTCAAGATTCCTTCGCAGCTTTCTAAACATTTACTTATGTCTATTTGGTTAAACAGCAAGCGATTTACAATGGCTAAATCATTGTTCAACACTGCCTCTTCAAATAATGTATCCAATTCTGTGCTGCTCAATGTGACATGGCATTTTGTCAACAAAAATTGAATCTCGTCGTTTTCCATTTATAAATGCAGATATTATTTGTGGACTAAAAGGCGAATTAATATTTTTCTCTGCGACGTTTAATGTCTCTAGACTTCTATTTAAAGACGCCGCATCAATATCCAGGGCTTTTTCTGCTTCTTGTACATTTTCAGCTTTAAGATCATCCTCCAAATTTAATTCATTATGTTTAGTGTTTGTCTCGCATTCCAGTTCTTTTGTACATGGTATGGCTTGTTCATCTTGATCATGTATCTCTGCCATAGTTCCTTGTACAAAAGTATACTGGGATTATTTGTTTCTCATAAAGGTAGTCTTTTTAGCTTGATTGGACATAACCTATATTTGACTCGTCATGCATATGGTTAATGTTTGACACGTCATGACTGATATTTGACTTTGTTGTTCTGAATTGTTAAATGTTTTGCTATTTATGTATATGGTGATTTATGGTAAACACCCCTTCCAAAATGATAAGAGACTTATTCTGTAAATGGCAGCACCTGAAAGAACGAAAACAGTATACATGTGAGACAGTATTGTTAAAATCAAGTCACGTCTGGCGTAGCACTATTTATTCAAGGTTTTAGATATGAAAATTAGTGAATTTTGTATTATGTCATATGCCGTTGTGACGTATGCATTTTATCGTAATTAGTGAACATTAAAGAACACACCATCTGAGTCAGATAATGATAAGCATATATAACTCTTTAAAATCCTTACTGGGATCTGGATTTACTACGGCAGCAGTAAATCAGCAAAATTTATCTTCCATATATAGTTAAGTTGACTAATAGTCTTTAACGTCCCCGTCAAGAATATTTCATTTATATAGAGACGTCGCCAGCTATATAGGCGAAGGTTCCTGTACGTTGCGCTGACTGATGGTTCTTATCGTGTCACGCCTATATATATATATATATATATATATAGATATATATAAACATGAAACTTTTGGATCGATGAACCAATATAAGAAATGTGAGAGGACACGACATTATAATCTATTTATCACTTTCTAATAACCCCCCCCCCTCGATCACACACACCACACACACCCACACACACACACACACACACACACACACCTGTGTTAAAATAATAATTAAATTCACTTACATTTGAATACTAACACTGTCACTAGGAAGTTTGTTTGCATTCCAATTTTTGACTAAGCCAACCTTAAGACGGTGTCGGGTGATTTTCTGCCCGTTATATTGTTTACCGCCTATATGTTAGTCCATCATATATATCATACAGGATAAAAAATTTATTACCAAATGTAGTTTTGTTATGTGTTACTTATAGATTTTTTATGAAGTAATACATTCTAAAGTAACACATTTGAATGTATTATTTCATAAAAATTCAAAAGAAGCACATGACAATTTTTAGGAAACCGAAAAAAACATCAATTACTACAATTATGAGGCAGCATATCTCAATAGGTGTTGTCAGTCAATATTTTTCACACAAATTGTGGAAACCAAAAGGAATGGTAGAGAAAAACTTAGAAAAACATCAATTATTGTAATTGTGAGCAAACTCATTTTAACCGTGGTGTATTTACACCTTAGCCAATATTTGTCTCTAAAAATGAGGTAATCATACGCAGAAATCGAGGCCCGATCTGAAGGGTTATCTGCCCCTACATTAGAAGTCGTCCTATACTGACCATCTCAGGCAGTACCGTAACTAGACCCTTTAATATACCGAGGCAAGAATTGAAGATATATATATAATGACATACAGTGCCAATAAAGTCTCAGCTGTTGTAAAAAAGAGGGATGGTTTTGTGCCATGAAAATTAGTTTAACCACACCACTAAACCTCGTAATCCAGGTAAGAAGATAGTTTAAAAGTTTAAATTGTATGTGGGCAGGTTGTCTATCATTTAACCTGACTTTTTCAGATTATTAGCAAGATCACTTGATACATTTACACAAGACAAGCCACTAAATAGCTAAATGCCGTAGTCAGACAGAACCACAATACAGCTAGTAACCAAAATGACAAAATAATAATAATAATAATGCAAACGTTTAATATGACAATCACATGATTAAATCATTAAAATAGTTTCATGTAAACTGGCACTAGTTGAAGGAACCGCTTATTTAAAAAAAAACTGTCTTTGGGATTTCTTTTCCACCGACATTACAAGCATAGGTGGAAGAATATATTACATAATATATTACTTGGAATGATCGCAAACTGAGAAATAATGACGATCGTCGGAGCTCTCCCTCTCCTCTCTCTCTCTCTCTCTCTCTCTCTCAAAATATCACTTCTGTGCGAAAAAGTAATTTGCTAAATTTTTACCGAGGCAATTGCCTCGGTTGCCATCATAGGTAGTTACGGTACTGTCAGGTGTGATATACTTTACAGTTATAAAGGTAGTTCAGTCGAGCGTGACTGTTAGATAATTCCAATTTGGGAGAGCAATAAGTGATTATACTTCAACAAAAATCTAATTGGGGATTTATATGTCTCTGGCTAAACTTCAGTATTTAGACACTAATGACCTGAATGCATCTCGTAATGAAATGAGGAAATAAAATTAAAATGCATAAGTAGACTACTAGCTTATTGAAAATTTGCACGAAATCATAATTTTATAAATGTTTCAAGTATTTGTTTTAAATAGGTTTGTCGGGGCTTATATGCTTACTCCAAGTTTAAATTAAAATTAAATCAGCGTTTTAAAATATTTTATTCTAGCTATATTGATGTTTACATAAAATAATAACTACTAACTAAATAAATAAATAAATAAAAATTGATAAGATATTTTCTCAGCATCAACAATGCAATCCAGCAGAGATTTAAATAATAAATCTTCGTTTTTTTAAAACATTTCATTTTACCTTGATTATAAATAAATAAAAAATAAATAAATAAATAAATAAATAAATAAATAAATAAATAAATAAATAAATAAATAAAAATTTATTTAATAAAAATATAAATACTATGATTTTCTTATGTTTATTTTTATAACTAGATGATTTGATATTCATCTAATTGAACCGACAAATCCAATGCTGAATAGTTAACTGCAATATTTTATTTTATTTATTTTATTTTATTTTATTTTATTTTATTTTATTTTATTTTATTTTATTTTTTTATTATTTTATTTTATTTTATTTTATTTTATTTTATTTTATTTATTTTATTTTATTATTTTGATTATTTTATTTATCGACCTGAACTGTGAAAAGAATGCAACATAAACCTGGCACTGGTAAGGACAAAGCCATGTGTAACGTTTGGAGAGAGAGAGAGAGAGAGAGAGAGAGAGAGAGAGAGAGAGAATTATCACTCTCAAGTCACAAATATTGTTCAATAAATATGATCAATATACAATAATATTATTTTTTATTTTAACAATCAGGACATGATCGGGACATGGTCAAAATGCGATATAATAATCTAAAAGCCCCCCTCCCCCCCAGTTGCCCCGACTTTTCCCCTCTCATTCACAGCTAATTGTCAATCAACCACGTAATGACCAGTTAATTAGTGGTACTGATTACTAATCCCTGTACACAGGTAGGAAAATTGCAATCAGGTGGTGATGTAATTTACCAGTTCGCTGAAGCATGAAAGAATCCAGGTAGTACTGACCAGTCTTAGGTGATAATGTTATTTACCTGATCGCTGAGGCGTGAAAGAAGTAGATAACGTAATTAGTAATACTAATTAAGAGACTTCCATGAAGAGTGATTTCATTAATCATACGTGAATTCATTTAATTTACCTTTTTTAACCCAAGGGACATGTCCAAAGAGAGAGAGAGAGAGAGAGAGAGAGAGAGAGAGAGAACTAATTTTTGACACACAAGATTATCTTTTTGTATATTTTTGCACGATGTTCAGTCCAAATGTTGTACATTTTATTCTTTAATTGGTTTTGATGGGAAAAAAATCTGTCTCATTTCACTTTTTATTCTATTCGTCCTTTTATCGGCTTTACGGAACAAATCCGTCTAAAATAATCAGTGGTTGTTTTTTTTTCCTAGTGACAAGATTCTTGTGTTCGGTTGCACCTTTAATGCGCATTATACAATGATGAAACTGACTACTAGTCATTTTAAAACTAATAATATATTAAAATTAATTTGAAAGTTCAGATGGATGTCATACAGTTCATTTAAAACAAGTGTCGAAAAGGGGTGGGTGTAGTGGGAGACTACCCCTTCGGTATATGGGTATATGTAGCAGGCAGGTCAGTTGGTAGCGGTTGGTCCGTAAGTCAAGGAGGTCGAGGGTTTCGTCTCTGTCAGGTCTGACCCAAGAATTGAAAAGTGCAATGACTGTAATTTTATCACGAACCGTTTGAAAATCTAATAAATATTAGTTATAAATTTATTTTTCGTCACTCTGTTTTGTTTATTTGAGTATAATTAAAACAATTTTAAATCCGTTCAATAGACAATTATTTAAATGTAAATGTTAATTTAATTAAGTCATCTTCAATGTTGTTTCCTAAGATAATAACATGGCTGGGAATAATCATGTTGTATTTCATTTAGGGTTAAATGTTTTATGGCATTGATTACTTTTGAAACTTGAATAAAATAGATATTATTATTATTATATATTATTATTAGTTAAATGAAATATAATGAATAAAAATGTGCATATTTTTTCTGAACTTTGTTATTTTAACGTCTCATACTCTATTAGTTAAATAAATAAGAATTATAATAAAATGGAAAATAAAAATGTGCACGTTTCATTACTACCTATTTTTTCTAACTTGATTTAATTCTTTAATAATATTTTAAATAGAAAAGGGCACAATGTGTATTAGATCCAGTAGTCTAGTATTTGACCATGATAGTCTATACATATCCATAGTATATACATACCGGTAGTCTATCATATTGGCCCTTATCCACTGACTGATTGATACAAATATTGTACCACCTAAATTTCAAATTAAAAGTGGAATGGATTTTTTTAAAGGTACCACAAAGATTTTTATAACTGAATTTTCATCACGATGTGAACTTTATCATGAAAACCAGACATTTTCACTTTTCTATATCTTAATAAGAAAAAAGCTGTTTATAAAAACAGTGCTGTGCACTTTCTAATGAATTTCATAGGGAAATTAAGTAAAATGTCACCATATTTTAAATCAAAAAGTGGAATGGATTTTTTTCAAGATATTTTAATCATTTTTATATTTGAATATTCGTGACAATATGTACTTTTCACTGAGAACTAGACAATTTCAGAAAATAAAGTTGTTATTGGTGAAATTTAAATTTGAAAATCGGGTATATCTAGTTCCCATTGTAACTTAACGGGCTGGCGATCGCACAGGTGACTTAATACAGGTGATGAGCCCATCGTCTTAAACGCATCTATGGCACGCCAATTGATGCAAAAATCAGCTAACCCTAGGATAGCTCAGCTATCTATAGGATAGCTGGCTGCTATCCTATAGATACCAGACCGTAACTCTCGATACCTGCAGGTATTGTGGGTTATAAATCAGCTATCTATGGGATAGCTGTCTGCTATCCTATAGATAGCTGGCAGCTATCCCATAGATACCTGCTGTTATCCCATAGATACCTGAATTGAAACCCCCAATACCTCCTGGTATTCTGAGATAGAAAATAGTATTTCATTGAAAGCTGAGGTTTGTATGAATTACAAACTTCAAACCCCATTTTGCACCAGCTATCGGGAGTTGTAACTTTCTGTTATCCCTTTGATAGCCGATAGCCAATCAAAATCGTCCTTGCATCGTGCCGCGTTTCCTTGCATCGTGCTGCGTTTGTCAACACTGAAGCAGACAAACAAGTTACACTGGGGAATTTGGATATTTGTAGAAATTTCAACAAATGTCACGTATCAGGAACATTATTATGGGTTGATAAAATAATTTATCCATCACTTGTGTAAAGGTTTGAACGACTGGACAGCGTAGTAGCACGATTCAGTCAAATTATTTCGATGTTTTCGAGTCATGCGAGTGTGGTTGTGTGTTGGTTGACATCGCATCTTGGCGAATTTGCGAAGAATATTCGATTGGAATATAATAAAATTTGGTAATTTGAACTATTTTCAACTGAGTATACATGCTCAAAACGCAATACTGAAGTTCGATTGTTTACTTTGGACCTCGATGTCTCTCTCTCTCTCTCTCTGCCCCCCCCCCCGGCTTAGGGCATCGGGCACAGGCACTTGCCACTACAGTTTTTATAAGTAAAATCATAAAATCACACATGGTTTGATATCTGATATGGTTAAGACTTCCTTTTGTACCCTCCATTGGTGAAAAATTATTTGGGCTGATGTTCACAGAAATATTCAAAATGTCGTGATTCTGTCATTTTTAGGCTTTTTCAGTCAAAATTAAAATATTAGTGGAAGGTACAAATGGAAGTTCCTCTTACCCAAGACAACTCGTACCCAACCCAAGACAATAATAATCTTATACCTATGCATTTTTTTTTTAACATCAAGACAACTTGTACCCAACCTGAGACAACTTGTACCCAGAAAAACAATTAAATTAAGTTTTATTATTTTTTTCAGAACTTAGTAATAGATCTATAAGTATTAATTTTAACATTTCAGCACACAAATGTCAAAGTTTACAGTCGTCCTACAGGAATTCAGTTGACAAACTTGTGTGAAAAATATTAGCAGTAACATGAGTAAGTATTCTTGATTGATGAAAGAAATGGGTGGGAATGGGGGTTTCTAGTTAAACTAATAACTTTGAAATAGTTAAATAACATCCTTTAAAAGATAAAAAATAATTTAAATATTATGAGATTAAAAAGAAGTTTTATCAGTTTATTTCCTTCCATTGTTTTCTTGGGTATGAGTTGTCTCGGGTTGGGTACAAATTGTCTTTGGGTACGAGATGTCTTGCGTACGAGTTATCTTAGTATTGGTATGAGTTGTCTTGGTATGGATACGAGTTGACCTGAGTGCAAGTTGTCTTGATACCACTAGTACTGGTCACAATCCTCCAACATTTTTGGTCTCGGTTTTTACACCGATTTGGTGTTACCAAATTGTCCCACTAATAAACCAAATCATTTCTTTTAACCACTTTTTCCCCCAGCACTACACTTTGTTAAAGCCGTATTTTGAGTTAACATGACTCAGGACAGATCTTAGCATGCGAAGCTGTATTCTGAGTACAACATGACTCAGGACAGATCTTGACTAATTAGGATGAGAAAGTTTGTCAAGTTACCAAATCGGCCCACTAATAAAACCAAATCATTTGACTTTAAAATACAAACTTGTCCCACTTTTTCCCCCAGCACTTCCCACTTTGTTAAAGCAGTATTTCGAGTTCAACATGACTCGGAACAGATCCAAGCATGAGAACCAGTATTCCAAGTTCAACATGACTCGGGACAGATCTTGAGATGAGAAAGTTTGTCAAGTTCCCTTGCTGAAAGTAGATGGTTTTCTCCAGGGGCTCCAGTTTCCTATGCCATGCCCAAACTGGCTACATTGATATAAGTGAAATTATCTTTTCTGGGATGTAAAACTCCATCACTTATTTTATCTTGCTCAGTCTGTTTCAATCCCTGTAACTGTAAGTGTCCCCTATAGGGACCACATGTGGTTGTCTACTCTTTTTTAAATGCTACAATGGTGTCTTTAGCATGCACGGAGACAAGAGACCTCGATTTTAAGTCTCATTCGAAAGACTACTTTAGTACTGAGCTTTTTACAACTCTTAGTAGTAAGGACAGGATATGAAAATCATCTCAGAAAATTTCCAAGTCCAGAGTGAGTAGTGATGTGCCAATTTCTTTCTTTCACAAAGCACTTGGCATTGAGAAATCAAAGTCACAGCTCCTTTGGAAGAGGCCTTAGAAACTGATGCCTCATGGCATGTTGAAGAAACCTCCCTGCACATTGCCCGAGTGCTTTACAAACATAAAAATTTTATGTCATTTAACCTATAGCTGGTAATGTCTCGATATAGGTGAATATTCTTGGGACATAAAACCCTATTCAATCAATCAACCACTGATATGTGACCTTGTCCTTTGACCTACAACCTAATTTTGGTTCCTGATGATTGTCTCATGTTGGTATAGATTTGTTCCAATGTTTGAACAAAATCCATGCATAGATTTGATAGTTATGCATTGAACTATGTCTGTAGTGGGTGGGGTAGGGTGTAACAATTTGCCTTGCAATATCTAAAGTTACATTGAAACATATTTAGATTAAGAATTTCAACATGTTGGATAATTTTGGGCATAAATGTGATTTGCTTTAAGCATGTTGTATCAAATTTGGCAAAAGTTTGTGCAAAGGAATACTGTTCCATACATGATCTAAATGCAAGGTGCCACATAATCATGATAATCGAAAAAATGTATCTGCCTTGAAGTATAATGTCAAATACTACAGCAACGTAGTGACACAATGTCTATCTGTCATCTACCTTTAGGTATAGTGCCACATACTACACAACAGTGGTGACATAGTATGTATCTGTCACCTACATTCAGTTACAGTGCCATATACTACAGTACAGTGGAGGCATAGTGTGCATCTGTCATCTACCTTCAGGTATGGTGCCACACACTACAAAACAGTGGAAACAGTGTGTATCTGTCATCTACCTTTAGGTATGGTGCCACACACTACAGTACAAAGGTGCCAGAGTGTGTATCTGTCCTGTACCTTTAGGTATGGTGCCACACACTACTGTACAAAGGTGTTATAGTGTGTAATTGTCATGTAACTTTAGGTATGTTCCACATACTACAGTACAGTGGCAACAGTGTGTATCTGCCATCTACCTATAGGTATGGTGCCACATACTACAGTGCACTGGTGACAAAGTGTATATCTTGTCATCTACTTTTAGGTATTGTGCCACACACTACAGTACAATGGCAACATAGTTTGTATCTGTCATGCACCTTTAGGTATGGTGCCACACACTACAGTATAAAGGTACCATAGTGTGTATCTGCCATGTATCTTTAGGTATGGTGCCACATAATACAGTAAAGTGGTGACAGTTTGTATATGTCATGTACCTTTAGGTATGGTGCCACACGCTACAGTATAAAGGTACCATAATGTGTATCTGTCATGTTACTTTAGATATGGTGCCACATAATGCAGTACAGTGATGACAGTTTGTATCTGTCATGTACCTTTAGGTATGGTGCCACACTCTACAGTACAATGGCAACATAGTGTGTATCTGCTATATTCCTTTAGGTATATTCCCTTAAACTACATAACAGTGGCAACATAGTGTGTATCTGCGTATGGTACCACATACTACAGTACAGAAGCAACATACTGTGTATTTGTTTAATACCTTAATACTGTAATGTATAGTGCAATATATTACAGTACAGTGGCAACATAGAGTGTATCTGCTATATTCCTTTAGGTATGGTGCCTCATACGACAGTACGGTGACAACATAGTGTGTATCTATCATTTACCTTCAGGTATGGTGTCAAATACTACACCACAGTAGGGACATAGTGTGTATCAGTCATGTTCCTTTAGGTATGGTGCCAAACACTACAGTACATGTACATTGAAGACAGTGTGTATCTGCCATCTATCTATAGGTATGGTGCCAAACACTACAGTACATTGAAGACATGTGTGTATCTGCCATCTACCTATACGTATGGTGCAACATACTACAGTGCACTGGTGACAAAGTGTATATCTGTCATCAACCTTTAGGTATGGTGCCACACACTACAGTACAAAGGTGCCAGAGTGTAACTTTAGGTATGGTGCCACACACTACAGTACAATGGCAACATAGTGTGTATCTGACATCTACCTTTAGGTATGGTGCCACATTCTACAGTACAAAGCGACATAGTGTGTATCTGTCATCTACCTTCAGGTATGGTGTCAAATACTACACTACAGTAGGGACATAGTGTGTATCAGTCATGTTCCTATAGGAATAGTGCCAAACAGTACAGTACATTTAAGACATAGTGTGTATCTGCCAACTACCTTTAGGTATGGTACCACATAATGGGGTACAGTGGTGACAAAGTGTGTATCTGACATCTTCCTTTAGGTATGGTACCACATAATGGGGTACAGTGGTGACAAAGTGTGTATCTGACATCTTCCTTTAGGTATGGTACCACATAATGGGGTACAGTAGTGACAAAGTGTGTATCTGACATATACCTTTAGGTATGGTACCACATAATGGGGTACAGAGGTGACAAAGTGTGTATCTGATATCTTTTTTTAGGTATGTACCACATAATGGGGTACAGTGGTGACAAAGTGTGTATCTGGCATATACCTTTAGGTATGGTACCACATAATGGGGTACTGTGGTGACAAAGTGTGTATCTGATATCTTTTTTTATGTATGTACCACATAATGGGGTACAGTGGTGACAAAGTGTGTATCTGGCATATACCTTTAGGTATGGTACCACATTATTGAATATAGCTGTGACAAAGTGTATATCCGACATCTTCCTTTAGGTATGATACCACATAATGGGGTACAGTGGTGACACAGTGTGTATCTTACATCTTCCTTTAGGTATGGTTCCACATAATGAGGGACAGTTGTGACAAAGTGTGTATCTGACATCTTATTTTATGTATAGTACCACATAATATAGTACAGTTGTGACAAAGTATGTATCTGATATCTTCCTTTAGGTATGTACCACATAATGGGGTACAGTGGTGACAAAGTATTTATCTGATATCTTCCTTTAGGTATGTACCACATAATGGGGTACAGTGGTGACAAAGTGTGTATCTGACATCTTCCTTTAGGTATGTACCACATAATGGGATACAGTTGTGACAAAGTGTGTATCTGACATCTTCCTTTAGGTATGGTGCCACAAAATATGGTACAGTGCAGCGGTGACACAGTGTGAATCTTACATCTTCCTT
>CM037859.1:55272022-55357535 GCA_021292105.1 Anadara kagoshimensis
AAATCATAATGTTTTACCGGCTTCGTCTGTCATGATTTCTCGTTCATCACTGTACGTTCCGGCGCCAATAACATTTACAAAGCGTATTTTGACACCGTATCTGTTGTACGGAAGGAGGTTACTTATGGTAATTGTGGAATCGTTGGTGCTACGATTGGCCTGGTAGCGACTACTGTTGGTGATATCACGGACCATTGTGTCATACTGCTTCAGAAATCCACCTCGTTCTTCACACAGCGGTGGGCTCCAGGATAAACTTATACTTCGAGCTGTTTTTGAGTCTACTTTAATGTCCTGCACATCCCCAGATGGTCCTGAAATATAAAGAAAAATGCTCGAAATGTTATCATCTAAGAGGTATTGAAGATTTTATAGCATCCGATTAGATTACATATTATACCAGTGTTAGATTTACAGTACTAGACGGACGCTACGGAATGCAATACCTCACCAGTAGTGCTTGGAACAAGAATGAAAAACCAAATTTTTCAAGGTTGAAAAAATATCCAAAGGGCCAAAATGCATTTAATCAAACGAAAGCTAAAGAAATAGAAATACATGCATGATAGGGTATACCTTAGTCATTAAGTATTTGCAGATTTTAACTAGCAGCAAGTTTAAACAGTAGTGTATTTCTGACAATAAAAACGTATTGCCTACTCCATCTCAAAACAAGCGGATGTATAAGACGTGGTTTTGATCAATTTAACATTGTTTCAAAGCTTCCTTTTTAAAATTTTGTGTTAGGTTCATAGACAAAATTACAGCAAAATCATTTATTTTCGGAGTGTCGAATTTCCATGCTTCTGAGAAAAAAGACGATTCGGTAGGATTCGTTGCTTTTTGGTTTCTGTTTCAATTAAGTTTGTTATATAATATTTCTTTGACATATAAATTGGTGCGTCAGGGATAACAACGAAAATTTTAAGACACCGCGAGAATTAATGATTTCACAATACACTGGTTCTATAGTTTTCACTTTAAATAGATAAAGTGGAATAATGTTGTTTTACGACCTAGTCAAAATTACTTCACTTATATCAAGATGGTCAGCTCTTGAATGTTTGGGGAAACAAAAATACCAATATCTAAAGAAATCCACCAAACTTTGGAAAGCGAACTGGCAAACTTTCTCACACTAGGATCTGTCGTAGGTGAATTTTAACCTACATCGCGAGAGGCGCTGTGGTCTGAAAGCCAGTGCTTTCGATCACTGGGACAGGTGCGCCTTGGTCTTTACATATAAAAGTGTTCAGATCTAGATATTGCAACCTTGTACATGATTGATAAATAATTTTATCTGGACATACCTATTTGCAGTTCAGGATTTGTTTCTGGCCCAAATATCAACCAAATCTTCCTGTCACTGTCTGACACATTATGGTGGACCGTGTCCGCTTCTATTAGTACCTCATACTTTCTCCACGGTTCTACCGATATATCACGGGACCCAAACTTCGACACAAGTCTATTTGAAAAGAGAAATAAAAAAAGATAATACTAATTGTTCTTTCTTATCTAACCACAATTACTCCTTTTGTTTGGCGTTTCACTGAAATGATATAATTTTTTTCCATAATTTACTTTATACATTGAGACCTTTACCTAAAAGGGTCCAGATTTAAATTGTTACAACGTTAAGGGTAACAAGTGGATATGGTCTTTATTGGCACGTTACATATACAGGTTCAAATAGGAATTTGGATAAAACTGTACTGGCTTCCCAAAGGCAGGTGGTCCATATATTAAGGTGGCCTTTACGACAGCTTTGATTCTATTTTAACATTACTGTTAAAAAACACACACACGCGCGCGCGCACGCATTAACAAGACCTGCCCGGGCGCTCAATCACACTAGCATACTGACACAGCCAAAGACCACTACAAATACTCATTCTTGCCTCTAGAAATATACCAATGTAACACTGCTATGCTGTCAGACCTCCACTCATTCAAATCAGCAGTAGGCGGACTGAGCACACAAAACCCATGGCCAGTAGTACTGTTTTAACCTCTATTCTCTAGGTCCAATTCGATCTTCTAACAAAACCCTAACACTTTCATATCCTTTCGCTGTACATAACCCACATCCCTATCACATCACAATCCACCAACTAATTTTTCCCCTGACCTGCAAGCTGTACATAATACTCAAAAAGGGTGTGCTGCAGCATTAAAAGATAGAAAAACATTGCTGGTTAAGGATGTAAAATACTTACAATTTAGTATAATTTACATCTTGTTTGTTGAAGTCTTCACAATCTCCAATACCAATTATACCATAAGACAGCCAAACATTGCCAACAATGGCAGTGTAGTTACGTTTGGTGGACCAACTTATCTTCATTGTGTTGTCTGAGATGTACACCGCCGAGGCATCAGGGTTGAAAACAGACCCTAGAAATTAATATAACATTATAAATAAATACTGGTCCCTAAAAATTTATATCGAAATATCAATCAATACAGAGCTTTAAAGGACTTTAAAAATGAATACAAGACGATAAGTCAACTTAGATCTAATTAAGCTATCAGGAAATCTGTAAATATCTATCCCTTAAATTTTATATGTCGGAATATTAGTCGATATAGGGCTTTAAAATGAATACAAGACAATATTTTAATATCGAACCTTAAATATTTTGTCAATATCGACCCTTAAAATGAACATAGAAATAGGGAGTTTGAAAGTAAAAAAAATACTGAAAATCCCACTTTCCATGTGTATCTGCATCATTCATGTTTATATATCAAATTCTTACTAAACAAATCAATAGGTAACGTGTAGCGGTCATTTATTTTTTTATACTGACAGTGGCCATCTTGGACTCCACACCGGACTGCAATGAACAAACTTTTATGTACTCAACCAAGGAACCGTTCAAACTTTTAGTTGTATATGTCCCACTCATATCAGAGAATTTTTGACACAAAAATGCACTGGGTTTTCCTCATGCCGTAAGCGCAATTAGCTAAAGCAAGATGGGTTGAAGACGCTGAATTAATAAGACAAAACTGGTATTTACCTGGTGGTGGTCTGCCTGGTGTAACTGGTGGTGCAAGTGTAGTTGTTGTTACTAATTAAAATTAAAAATAAACGGATCATTAAAATTAATAGTAAGAAAAGGAGATAATCACCAATTGTATAAAGTATACATTGTACAAGTTGTTCATCCAATATGGTCCTTTAGGGCCACCAATTGCACGTGTACCAGAAATATCTAATGTCATAATTCTCGCCCCTTTCATCCCCCAATTAGCAAATGTCATAATTTATGCATTCCAAAAATAAAAAAAACGTCATAATTGTCATCCTCCAAAAATAGAAATGTCATATTTGTCCCTCAAAAATACAGATTTTGGATTATGGAAAAAAGAAGCAAACCAGATATAAAATTTCACTAGAGATATTTATACATGTTCTTCGACTATTCTATATACCATTTTCCTGTTTAGGAAATAGTGAGTTTGATTGCTGATTTTCAATTAAATGATTGCACCCATGTAGACAATAACTGCGTATGCCCTATAAATGCTATGTCTCAGAGAGATAAAATTATAACACTCACCAAAACAGTCGACAGAATAGAAATCGGTCTCGAATCCTGGTACAAATTCTTGCATCACTTTATCGCCATCCTTCCGTCGGACATCGACTCTATACTGATAGGCCAGACTTTGGTTCAAGCCTTGGTGGACCCGTACATATGTAGCAGCATGTTCGCTGTAAGGTATGGTATCTAATAACTGCCAGCCTCTGGTATCATTATCAATACGATAATTAATTCTGAAATTTTACAGCAAAGTTTGTTATATTATAAAATCTCTCTCTCTCTCTCTCTCTCTCTCTCTCTCTCTCTCTCTTGTGGTCAGATTATCCAAAGGGTCAAAACTGTCATATGCTGTTTTTGAAGGCATTATTTAATAAAAATTCCAAAAGTGTCACATGACAAAAACTGTTAGCAATTCTTGCAGTGCCATTTAGAGGAAAACCCTAACCTTCTATATTTATACATTATTATGTTTTCCTGAGGGACCTGTGCTATTATAGTATTGTCTTGGGGAGTATAGTGCCTGAGCCTGAGCCATTATAATCCCCAAGACAATACTATAGTAGCACTGGTCCCTCAGGAAAACATAATAATGCATTTAGTACATCACATGACACTTTAATGCATGGCGCATTCTAACCATTGATGACCTTTACAGACAGACATTTAGACATAAGGCAATTTCAATTGTGTAGTGTACAATCTGGTCACAAATGAATTTGTCTAGGTCCTCGTCGCCGAATCTTGACGCCATGTTTGTTTACAAAATTGCGTTCTCGTTCCCAAGGTGGTGCGTGCAAAAAGTAAAGTACCCGTCTGGAAAAAAATAGTACCTTGCTGTCAACAGTAATTTACTCCTTGCTAAGGATAGACAGAAACTATACAAAATAGAGTGCATATCCAATCAATGCAATTTTCTACAATTTATCATGTGATGTACCAAAATATATTTAGTCCGGAACAAGACTTCCCTATCTGGCACCACAAACGCTGTGTTCAAGCCTGTATGTGAGAATCATTGTTGTTTCACGGTTGTCCTAAAGAAAATTGTATTTTTATATTCTGATATCTCCGCAACAAATGCTCATTTCTTTCTTCGTGTCCTTAATAGGACTAATGAATTCTTTGTTTTTAGCACATGGAAAGCAGGAGGTATCTATAACAAATGTAGTAAGGGGGGAAACAAAAAGTCGATTGTCACACTGAGGCACATTTTCATTGATAAAGTTTTAAATATAATTTCATTTAACTTGCAATGTCATATTTAATGTAGTTGTTGTCGTGTGTGTGTGGGGGGGGGGGGTGTCATATTATAAAATCTCTCTCTCTCTCTCTTAACTATACTCCAGTGTGTATTAGTTAAAGAAGTACTCACTGATACTGTGCTATAGGTCCCTTCCCTATGTCTGTGTTCAGAACCCAGTTTGTGAAGGTAATATTGGCCCTTCCACAATATGCAGAAACTACAGGAGGATTTCGTAATCTCGGTAAACCTACAGAAGAAAAAAACAGGTGATGACAAAACAAATTCATTACTTAAGATTCTGTCTCAGTATGTCCAGAGCCTATGGGCTTAGGTCTGGGCTTATCTCGGTTTAAATGACTTGGTTCGACAGAAATCACAATACAGTACATACACTACCCTTTCCGACAATGACTTGCATATTTGCTTAGAAACCATTGTTCCGTGTGCGCTATTGCATTTTGTAATGACTTTGATACTAATCAGCATTGTTATATACCTTTTTTAACTGAATCATTAAATACATTGCAAAAATGGTATAAAGTGGTACGTGGCAGTATCGTAAATAACAGTCAAGTCCAACAGTCTGAAACTTTTAGGAAGGACTGGTTACTTTTTCAATAGTTTCCTATGTACCACATGGAAAATATATAAATTAACAGACAAGGACGGTTTAAAAATTTTGACTTGCGTATATCAAACTATTTGAACCATAGTTACATGTCTTTGGTTGACGCTGAATGTTTTTAAACGCCTAAGTCCGCAAGTCGAAATTTTCGTGAAATCGTATTGATGTATTTCGTGGTGAGGCTATTTTTGCAATTTTACACACTCTTGTGTCGGCAACAAGGTCTTATCTTATTTGTGCGAAAATTCCCACCACACGAAAATAACACCTGTGTATGACAGATCAGATTGTAACTGATATATACAACTACTTCATGCACGTACTTACGTATTTGACATCCGGGTCCTCCATAGCCCTCGTGACATTTGCCGCTACCACATAAGCCGTTTATTGGACTACATGTATCATTCACTGGGCAATGGCATTCAAACTCGCAGTCTTTCCCGAAGGTCTGACCATCACAAGCTAAAAACCAAAACAGCCAACCAATGAAATTAATATACAGTTTTACTAATGTTTAATAGAACCATGGTGATGATGATGGTTGTTATAATAATAATAACGAGTACTAATGTAATGATGAATGCATCATTACAAATAAGGCGCCCAAACGAATAAAAGTCAAACCCTGTATTCAGAACTCATGTTAGGAGGACTTTTGTTGCTTTTTCTATGACCATGACAACGACCGCCATTTTGAAAATTTTAAACCTTTAAATAAGATCTACATACAATAGAAAAACTGCATAGAAACCCAATGAATTTTTGCCATTGTTAAAAATGATGTCTTAAAATAATTTACAAAATGTATCACTTATTCATTTACATGGTATTACATTATTGTAAACATGTATTTTGCTAACCCTTTTTAATCAAATACCAGGTTTCCAAACTACATATTTTAATCCCTGCAGGCATTATTAGAAATTTAAAACTTTTATAATTTTACAATAATTTTATATATGTAAATTCATTGGTCAATGACAAATATTCAAGTGTGGTTAATACTATGAAGGTGGAGCAAATTACTTGAGTGATAGATGATAGCCTGAAATTCAAACAATAGGCAAAGTTGATCGACATCACCTATACCCAATATCCAAACCTGTTGTTTTGATGAGCTAATGATGTGTTGCTTTTAAATTAATCCAAGCATGTAATGTCATATTGATAACTAAATGCAGTTACTCTATCGAATTGAATAATAAATAATGCCCCAGGGATAACTGACCATTAGTGTTGCTTATAAAAAAGATTTAGCTTGAGAGCTTTTGGACATGGATCAGTGATTACTTAAGTATCCTTGACAATGAAAATTCCTGTTTATTGTTTTAATTCTTAAACAAAATGATAGCAACCATCCCATGAAGAAAACTATAGTTTGAGGATGGGGATCGCAAAGTTAGTACCTAGACCTACCTGTCCCCACCCTCCTATTGGAATGACAATATGGATTTACTTTAGTATCAGTCTATTCAACTTTTCATAAAGAATAAGAAAATATATATGTTAGGGTGGGGATCTCAACTGTTCAAAAGTTAGTACCCAGTCCCGCCTGTCCCCCCCTCCCTGGAATAACGTCATTTGTATTTCTGCAGTATCACTCTATTCAACTTTTAAAACAGAACTGCAAAATATATAGTTTCAGGGTGGGGATATCAACCATTTAAAAGTTAGTACCAAGCCCCGCCCGCCTCCCCACCCTCCATCAAAATGACCCCATGGGATTTCTTTAGTATCACTCTATTCAACTTTTCATGTAGAACTATAAATATATAGTTTATGGGTGGGGATCTCAACTGTTTAAAAGTTAGCACACTGCCCCCCACCCTTACCCCTCCCTGATACCCCCGGGAAAATCTTGTGATACAGACTTGTACATCTCGAGACACTGATCATAAATATATATGGTTTTATAGTAGAATAAAATATAAATGACAAAATTGATCATTATTGTTTTTAAGACCCCGCCCTTCTGCCCTGCCCCTAATGACCCCATGGGCATTTTGGCTCGGCCTCTGGGAAGGAGATGGGTATCAACCTTCATGTGAAGTTTGGTTAAGATTGGACCAACGGTCTTTGAGAAATTGGTAGGACAAGTTCATGGCCGGAAGAAGAAGAAGAGGAATAATAATAATAACGAGTACTAATGTAATGATGGATGCATCATTACAAATAAGGCGCCCAAACGAATAAAAATCAAACCCTGTATTCAGAACACATATTAGGACTTGTACTTTTGTTGCTTTTTTCCATTTCCATGGCAACGGCTGAAAATTTTAAACCTTTAAATAAGTTCTACACAATAGAAAAACTATTGAGAAATTTTAAACTTGTAATATTCTTTTCATTTTAAGATTTAATTTTATATAGAGAAGTAGTACATGAATCCAATTGGTTGAAATTCAAACAATAGGCAAAGTTGATTGACATCACCTATACCCAATATCACAAACCATTGTTTTGATGAGCTAATGATGTGTTGATTTTAAATTAATCCAAGCATTTACCCATATAATGTCATATTGATAACTAAATGCAGCTACTCTATCGAATTGAATAATAAATCATGCCCCAGGGATAACTGACCATTAGTGTTGCTTATAAAAAGATTAGCTTGAGAGCTTTTAGACATGGATCAGTGATTACTTAAGTATCCTTGACAATGAAAATTCATGCTTATTGTTTTAATTCTTAAACAAAATGATAGCAACCAGCCCATGAAGAAAACTGTAGTTTGAGGGTGGGGATCTCAAAGTTAGTTCCTAGACCTACCTGTCTCCACCCTCCTATTGGAATGCCCATATGGGTTTACTTTAGTATCAATCTATTCAACTTTTCATAAAGAATAAGAAAATATTATGTTAGGGGTGGGATCTCAACTAGATCAAAAGATATTAGTACCCAGCCCCGCCTGTCCCTGCCCTCCTCTGGAAAACGCCATGGGCATTTCTTCAGTATCACTCTATTCAACTTTTAAAACAGAACCGGAAAAATATAGTTTCAGGGTGGGATATCAACCATTTAAAAGTTAGAACCAAGCCCCGCCCGTCCCCACCCTCCATCAGGAATGACCCCATGGGATTTTCTTTAGCATCACTCTATTCAACTTTTTATGTAGAACCAGAAAATATATAGTTTATGGGTGGGGATCTCGACCGTTTAAAAGTTAGCACACTGCCCCGCCCATCCCCCCCCCCCCTGATACCGCAGGGAAAATCTACTGATATAGACTTGTGCATCTTGAGATACTGATCATGAATATATATGGTTTTATAGTACAAAATAAAGTATAGATGGCAAAATTGATCATTATTGTTTTTAAGACCCCGCCCTCCTGCCCCTCCCCTAATGACCCCATGGGCATTTTACCTCGGCCTCCAGGGAAGGAGATGGGGATCAACCTTCATGTGAAGTTTGGTTAAGATTGGACCAACGGTCTTCGAGAAATTGGTTGGACAAGTTCATGGCCGGAAGAAGAAGAAGAGGAAGAATAATAAACGAGTATTAATGTAATGATGGATGCACCATTACAAATAAGGCGCCCAAACGAATAAAAATCAAACCCTCTACTTAGAACTCATATTAGGAGGACTTGTACTTTTGCCGCTTTTTTCCATGTCCATGGCAACGGCTGCCATTTTGAAAATTTTAAACCTTTAATTACGATCTACATCACTAAAAAAACTGCAGGGAAACCAAATTACTTTTTGCCATTTTTAAAAGGACAACAAAAATATGATCACTTTGCATAATTACAAAATATATCATTTTTTCATTTACATGGTATTACATTATTGTAAACATGTACTTAGTGAACTTTTTTTATCAAATACCAGGTTTCCAAACTTAAAAATCCCTAATCAAATAGTAACACTTATTTTAATCCCAACATGCATTATTAGAAATTTTAAACTTGTATTATTCTTTTCATTTTAAGATTTGATTTTATATATAGAAGTAGTACATGAATCCAATTGGTTGAAATTCAAACAATAGGCAAAGTTGATTGACATCGCCTATACCCAATATCACAACCTGTTGTTTTGATTAGCCAATGATGTGTTGATTTTAAATTAATCCAAGCATTTACCCATGTAATGTCATATTGATAACTAAATGCAGTACTCTATCGAATTGAATCATAAATCATGCCCCAAGGATAACTGACCATTGGTGCTGCTTATAAAAACAGATTTAGCTTGAGAGCTTTTAGACATGGATCAGTGATTACTTAAGTATCCTTGACAATGAAAATTCATGCTTATGGTTTTAATTCTTAAACAAAATGATAGCAACCATCCCACGAAGAAAACTATAGTTTGAGGGTGGGGATCTCAAAGTTAGTACCTAGACTACCTGCCCCACCCTCCTATTGAATGACCATATGGGTTTACTTAAGTATCAATCTATTCAACTTTTCATAAAGAATAAGAGAATATATATGTTAGGGGTGGGGATCTCAACTGATCAAAAGTTAGTACCCAGCCCCGCCTGTCCCCCCTCCTCTGGAAAACGCCATGGGCATTTCTTCAGTATCACTCTATTCAACTTTTAAAACAGAACTGGAAAATATATAGTTTCAGGATGGGGATATCAACCATTTAAAAGTTAGTACCAAGCCCCGCCCATCCCCACCCTCCATCAGGAATGACCCCATAGGACTTTCTTTAGTATCACTCAATTCAACTTTTCATGCAGAACCAGAAATATATAGTTTATGGGTGGGGATCTTAACCGTTTAAAAGTTAGCACACTGCCCCCCCATCCCCACCCTCCCTGATACCCCCGGGAAAATCTTGATACAGACTTGTACATCTTGAGACACTGATCATGAATATATATGGTTTTATAGTACAAAATATAGTATAAATAGCAAAATTGAGCATTATTGTTTTTAAGACCCCGCCCTCCTGCCCCTCCCCTAATGACCCCATGGGCATTTTACCTCGGCCTCCAGGGAAGGAGATGGGGATCAACCTTCCTGTGAAGTTTGGTTAAGATTGGACCAACGGTCTTCGAGAAATTGGTTGGACAAGTTCATGGCCGGAAGAAGAAGAAGAAGAGGAAGAATAAAAAATAATAATAATAATAATAATAATAAAAACGGTGCAAAAACAATAAGTCGCCAAACTTCGTTTGGGCGCCTTAATAATAACGAGTATTAATGTAATGATGGATGCATCATTACAAATAAGGCGCCCAAACGAATAAAAATCAAACCCTGTATTCAGAATACATATTAGGACTTCTACTTTTCTTGTTTTTTTTTCATTTCCATGGCAACGGCTGAAAATTTTAAACCTTTAAATAAGTTCTACATACAATAGAAAAACTGTTTAGAAATTTTAAACTTGTAATATTCTTTTCATTTTAAGATTTAATTTTATATAGAGAAGTAGTACATGAATCCAATTGGTTGAATTTCAAACAATAGGCAAAGTTGACTGACATCACCTATACCCAATATCACAAACCGGCATTGTTTTGATGAGCTAATGATGTGTTGATCCAGGCATTTACCCATATAATGTCATACTGATAACTAAATGCAGCTACTCTATCGAATTGAATAATAAATCATGCCCCAGGGACAAATGACCATTAGTGTTGCTTATAAAAAGATTTATTTAAAAGCTTTTAGACATGGATCAGTGATTACTTAAGTATCCTTGACAATGAAAATTTATGCTTATTGTTTTAATTCTTAAACAAAATGATAGCAACCAGCCCATTAAGAAAACTGTAGTTTGAGGGTGGGGATCTCAAAGTTAGTACCTAGACCTACCTTTCCCCAACCTCCTATTGGAATGTCCATATGGGTTTACTTTAGTATCAATCTATTCAACTTTTCATAAAGAATAAGAAAATATATATGTTAAGGGGGGGATCTCAACTGATCAAAAGTTAGTACCCAGCCCCACCTGTCCCTGCCCTCCTTCTGGAAAACGCCATGGGCATTTCTTCAGTATCACTCTATTCAACTTTTAAAACAGAACCGAAAATATATAGTTTCAGGGTGGGATATCAACCATTTAAAAGTTAGAACCAAGCCCCGCCCGTCCCCACCCTCCATCAGGAATGACCCCATGGATTTTCTTTAGCATCACTCTATTCAACTTTTTATGTAGAACCAGAAAATATATAGTTTATGGGTGGGGATCTCGACCGTTTAAAAGTTAGCACACTGCCCCGCCCATCCCCACCCCTCCCTGATACCGCAGGGAAAATCTACTGATATAGACTTGTGCATCTTGAGATACTGATCAAGAATATATATGGTTTTATAGTACAAAATAAAGTATAGATGGCAAAATTGATCATTATTGTTTTTTAAACCCCGCCCTCCTGTCCCTACCCTAATGACCCCATGGGCATTTTACCTCGGCCTCCAGGGAAGGAGATGGGGATCAACCTCATGTGAAGTTTGGTTAAGATTGGACCAACGGTCTTCGAGAAATTGGTTGGACAAGTTCATGGCCGGAAGAAGAAGAAGAGGAAGAATAATAACAATAATAATAATAATAATAATAAGAAGAAACGGTGCAAAAACAATAAGTCGCCAAACTTTGTTTGGGCGCCTTAATAATAATAATAATAATAAGAAACGGTGCAAAAACAATAAGTCGCCAAACTTTGTTTGGGCGCCTTAATAATAATAATAAGAAACGGTGCAAAAACAATAAGTCGCCAAACTTTGTTTGGGCGCCTTAATAATAATAAGAATAATTATTATTATTTTTATTATTATTATTATTATTATTATTATTGGTGCTAGATTAATATTATTCCTGTATTAATGCATGAGATAGATTTATTTAAAGATAGGCAAAACTAATTTTAAGTTCTTGTCATCCTAAGATACCATTCACAGTGAAAAGCTTTTTTAATTTTTATATTTGTTTTAAGTAACATACAATTTCTTTGATAAATAAATAAATAAATAAATAAATAATAAATAACAAGAGAAAGAAAGAAAGAAAATCAACAATGTACTTACGGGCCTGACAGTATGGTGGATTTTGCCATCCCCAGCTACACTGATTGGAAACACAGGCGCCGTCTGTTTTATCACACCCATCATCATCGCCAGCACCAGAAGCGAGGCAATGGCAATTACCCGTACAGTTCTGTCCCCATTTACCAGCCGGACAACCTAAAAATGGAAAATGTACATCGTTTAATTTAACAAAGACATTCATGTATGTAGGTCTAATGATATAAGCTAAATCAAAGTTTAACATTTTCAAATTTATTCCAGTAGAACCTGTCTTCAACGGCCTATTAAATTCAATTCATAGACCCATAGGATATTACAATGAATATTAAGTTATATGGCGGCATGTGATTTATATGTATATATGACAGTGTATGACAACATGGAAAAATATGAATTAAACAGCAAACAAAGTAAAGGAGAAAAAACGTGTATTACTTACCTCTACAAATACCCCCTATATTTTAGAATCCTGCGGCACAGAGTAAAGGAGAGAAAATGTGTATTACGTACCTCTACAAATACCCCCTATATTATAGAATCCTGCGGCACAAAGTAAAGGAGAGAAAATGTGTATTACGTACCTCAACAAATACCCCCTATATTATAGAATCCTGCGGCACAGAGTAAAGGAGAGAAAATGTGTATTACTTACCTCTACAAATACCCCCTATATTATAGATCCTGCGGCACAAAGTAAAGGAGAAGAAAACGTGTATTACTAACCTCTACAAATACCCCCTATATTATAGAATCTGCGGCACAGAGTAAAGAGAGAAAACGTGTATTACTTACCTCTACAAATACCCCCTATATTATAGAATCCTGCGGCACAGAGTAAAGGAGAGAAAACGTGTATTACTTACCTCTACAAATACCCCCTATATTATAGAATCCAGCGGCACAGAGTAAAGGAGAGAAAACGTGTATTACTTACCTCTACAAATACCCCCTATATTATAGAATCCTGCGGCACAAAGTAAAGGATAGAAAACGTGTATTACTTACCTCTACAAATACCCCCTATATTATAGAATCCTGCGGCACAGAGTAAAGGAGAAAACCTCTACAAATACCCCCTATATTATAGAATCCTGCGGCACAAAGTCAAGGATAGAAAACGTGTATTACTAACCTCTACAAATACCCCCTATATTATAGAATCCTGCGGCACAGAGTAAAGGAGAGAAAACCTCTACAAATACCCCCTATATTATAGAATCCTGCGGCACAGAGTAAAGGAGAGAAAATGTGTATTACTTACCTCTACAAATACCCCCTATATTATAGAATCCTGCGGCACAGAGTTTGCACTGGTCTGGGTTTGGTCCTGTACATCCTTGACATGCTACGTTACACCTGTAGATAAAAAGTAATGTACTTAATTAATTCTTCTAAACCTTCAAAAAGTGTGTGTGTGTGTGTGTGTGTGTGTGTGTGTGTGTGTGTGTGTGTGTGTGAGGGAGAGAGAGAGCAAATCTGCAATGTGTAATTTGCTACATGTTAGAACCTAAAGATGGTTTTCAACATCAATTTTAGATACGTTTTAGATTTATGCCTACATACATTGTTCAGAAACATTATCCCCCTCATCGTACTTTAGTTTATAATCATCAAAAACAAGCATACAAATACATGTCCAAACCACAATCCCAAAAGGCAAAGCAAATTAAAACATTTGCAGCTGTCAAATTAGGTTAAAAATATCAACTTCCGCCAGGGAAGTGAGACTGGGTGCTACGGTGCTCTGTAGTTTATAAAACAGATGATGATCTTTATAACCTTTATATTTTAATCGATCTTCTACTTAGTACCCCTACTTTTAAATGCACTGTCCCCGCTTGCACAAAACTTCTCAAATTGAGTAAAATTTTAAACTCAATTCCATCTCAAGTGCTTGAGATTTTTCTCAGTTGTGTTTCACTCAACTACTGTTTTCACAATAAATTTCAATTAAGTTTGAGAATGTACTCATGGGAGAAAAATCTTGAGAGAACTCTTAATGTGTACAGACTACCCCATATTTACCCCCAATAAAACCCCGGAATGGCAAGCATTTTGGATTATACATGTGGTAACTAGATCTATATTTCAGGACTTTACAATTTTCATAAAAAATTTCTTTCTTTTTTTTCAATATTAACAAACAATGTGTATTCATGTCTATACATACCGATTTAATAAGCATTCACAATAAAACCATGGTTTGAATAAAATGTGCATGGATCTGATTCATCTACATATATACATAATTGTAGGTAGATGTTTCTATATTCATTGAATATTTAATAGTGATCGATGAGATGAACATTTCCAATAAAACTGAACGGTGTTTTGTTTCACTGACAGCTAAGCTTCGACTCTCGGCAAATCGACAGCTGATCTTCGACTATATTGCGTTAAGCCAGTGTTAAACTTTTGACAGGTCTGTACTGTAATGCAGAGTAACATTAAAGTCAGTGTTAAACTTTTGACAGGTCCGTACTGTAATGCAGGGTAACATTTAAGTCAGTGTTAAACTTTTGACAGGTCTGTACTGTAATGCAGGGTAACATTTAAGTCAGTGTTAAACTTTTGACAGGTCTGTACTGTAATGCAGGTAACATTTAAGTCAGTGTTAAACTTCTGACAGGTCTGTACTGTAATGCAGGGTAACATTTAAGTTTGTTTTTTTTTTACCTCTACAAACACTATTCCCATCATTATAAAACTGTGGAGCACATTGATAACAATCGCCGGCTGTACCATTACGACATCCTGAACACGCTACATTACAACCTAAAATTAAGCAATGATGTTGATACCCATTATAGAGTTATCGCCCCTTGTTTTCTGAGCTATTTATTTTGAGGGCTTCGTACTGTCTGTTTACTTGTCAGAATTAGGTTTATAAACCCTCATCATTGAGTAAATTTGTTATCACATAGGTCACTGATTTTCTTAAAGTACTTAATGTCTCTCCACCAAGAACTGACTGCCTAACTGTCGGTAAAATAATCTTGAATGGAGTGCGTACAAAACAATGCGTGCCGCATGAGTTTTGTCGCCATCATCTTATATTTGTACACAAATATATTAAAATATAACAAGAGGCCCAGGGGCCACATCGCTCACCTGAGCAACTTGCTAGGTAGAAGCCGAAATGAGTTCAGTATTGAAGTGAGTGCAGGGGAGGGAGGTTTTGTACAAACTGAAATCTATACTTCCTACCGATGCTTTTCACTAAACAATTTGTAAGTATTTCTATGTACCGTAAAAGGTTGATGTTTCGACAAGCCTCGGCTTATTCCGTTACCTTTTTCTTACAGCATTTTAACCAATGAAATAATTTAAAAAAAATTTTCATCATGCAATCTACCAATCTCAAAAGAGAGAAAATGCATAGGCCGAATACTGTAATCGGGAAATGGCAAATAGAAATTATAGAATACAGCAGGATTTACATTAAAAATTAGCTTTTAAATACAAGTACAATTAATATATTTCTCATGAACAATATATTTAACTTTATATCAAAATACTTATATAAAAGAATACAGCATGGAAAATACACTATTATTTAACCATGATTTGAACAAACTTGAATCTACACTACCTGAGGATGCTTCCATTTTAATTTGAGCTTTCCTGGCCTAATAGTTTTTGAGGAGAAGATTTTTAAAGATTCTCTCTATATATTCCTGTGTAAAACTTGACCCCCTCTTGTGGCCCCACCCTACCCCCAGGGACTATGATTTGAACAAACTTGAATCTACACTACCTGAGGATGCTTCCATTTTAATTTGAGCTTTTCTGGCCTAATAGTTTTTGAGAAAAAGATTTTTAAAAATTTTCTTTATATATTCCTATGTAAAACTTGATCCCCCTCTTGTGACCCCTCCCTACCCCCGGGGACCATGATTTGAACAAACTTGAATCTACACTACCTGAGGATGCTTCCATTTTAATTTGAGCTTTCCTGGCCTAATAGTTTTTGAGGAGAAGATTTTTAAAGATTCTCTCTATATATTCCTGTGTAAAACTTGACCCCCCTCTTGTGGCCCCACCCTACCCCCAGGGACTATGATTTGAACAAACTTGAATCTACACTACCTGAGGATGCTTCCATTTTAATTTGAGCTTTTCTGGCCTAATAGTTTTTGAGAAAAAGATTTTTAAAAATTTTCTTTATATATTCCTATGTAAAACTTGATCCCCCTCTTGTGACCCCTCCCTACCCCCGGGGACCATGATTTGAACAAACTTGAATCTACACTACCTCAGGATGCTTCCATTTTAATTTGAGCTTTTCAGGCCTAATAGTTTTTGAGAAGAAGATTTTTAAAGATTTTCTCTATATACTCCTATGTAAAACTTGATCCCCCTCTTGTGGCCCCTCCCTACCCCCGGGGACCATGATTTGAACAAACTTGAATCTACACTTCCTAAGGATGCCTCCACAAAAGTTTAAGCTTTACAGGCCGAATAGTTTTTGAGAAGAAGATTTTTGAAAAATACCAACAAAGTTTCAATAATTCTCAATTATCTCCCCTTTAAAGAGGGTGTGGCCCTTCATTTGAACAAACTTGAATTCCCTTCACCTAGTGGTGCTTTGTGCCAAATTTGGTTGAAATCTGCCCAGTGGTTCGTGAGAAGAAGATGAAAATGTGAAAAGTTTACGACGACGACGACAACGACGACGACGACGACAGACAACGGACAAATTGTGATCAGAAAAGCTCACTTGAGCCTTTGGCTCAGGTGAGCTAAAAATAAAGTATGAAAATGTAACCACCAACCAAATAAATACATTAATATAAATAAATAAAATAAATAATTAAATAACTATAATTAAAAAATTCAACATTTTGAAACATAGAAATCAAATACAGTGTATAGTAAGTAAAATAACAAAAGAACATTTGAAAATTGAGAAACGGATCATTGTGAATCTACCAATAATGAAATCTGTTACTTTTGAATTTCTATGCAATGGCAACTTAAAAGTAACACATGACATCTTGATCCAAAAGTCCAGTTATGAACAGAAACATTCACTGATGCTATAGATGAAACACGAGATTGGATCTATATAAAGGCTATCGCTTACCACCAACCAAAAGTGTTAAATTTTGTATTTGCTAAGAAGCGCCTGTACATTGTACTTTATTTATTACTAAACCTGTTTTAACTTTGCAACACTAAACGACCGTTTCGGTAAAAAAAAATTCCCAATCAGTAGTGCTCTGGCAAAATTGTTGAAATACAAATATTTTAGGATGTTAAGATGAGAAAATAGACGGTACATTTATTTTTTTTTTAAACAAAATCATCTAATCATCTAAGGTAATACTTTGAACAATGAAAAAAGCATGCAACTGGTTCGTATGATTTACATGAATGTCCTGTACCAATTCCAAGAAGAATTCGAACTTTGACTTAGGGCGATGTTAGTTTTCTATTTACCTAGGCAAGTAGCAATTCTATCTCCAGTTTGTGGATAACCGCAATACTGACTACTGGTACATACTGTACTGCAAACCTGAGCTTCTGAAAAACAAAGAACAGAGGTAACATATCAATCCAGGTATATCACTTGTTAACACGCATATAATAAACAACTGTCTGATGGCAACAACAACAATAACTTCTACCATTGCTGTTACTCAAGAAAAAATTATATAAAAAAGTTGTTTGTGGGACACCGGTTGTAAATGAAATAATAACTATAGATATCTCAAAGACTTAGAGGTTTTATCTGGCTTAGGAGAGCTAATACTTTTCGTATAACAGGCGTTGAAGCATCCGACCCTTTGGCTTAAGTAAGCTTATACTTTCCGTATAACAGACAGTGAACTATTTTAGCCTTTGGCTTAGGTGAGCTAATATATTTATATATATCTTACATTCTTTATCGGCTATGGAATAAATGGGGCATTTAAATTTGGTGTATATAGTTCCCCTTCTTTGGGGGCTCTATCTGTTGCATCAACGAATAGAGATCTACATGACATTTATCACTATGGCAGTTCAATTTGTAGAGTTCTCACTTTGTATCTTAGAGGTTATGTGTTCGAAAATGCCGGGGTTTGACCAGAACTTGAACATAGGTCGTGACTGTATCTTCGCCAAGCACTGGGCATTTGAAAGATGAAAGACACATGGGCCCTTCGGAAGGGACATAAAACCCCCAATGCTCCGTGCCACGGTAGTCATTGCACGTTCAAAAACCTTCCCTGCACATTGCCCTGAACGCACTACAAAAGTTTAAATTCTGGTTTTTTTTTCACCTATAGCTGGTGACGGCTTGATATAAGTTAAATATTCTTGAGTAGGACGTGAAACCCCATTAAATCAACATAACATAGCATACACTACTGTGCATAAAGGCTATTTTGAACATGGATATATTGCGATTAAATATTTAATTCTAGTTGTTTGTTAAAATTTTAATTATATTTCAACACAGAAAAGAGAGACCTAAGTGGAAAAAAATATTTTTTTTTTTTTAATTGGTCTATGTGAGTGTGTACATACCATAAATTTTGCCATTTTTTCAAGAATATCAAAATGGTTAATTATAAATACTCCCATTAGTTGCCTCATTATCTTTTGGTTATATGTAGGTCGACCAGGTGTGAATTTTTTTTACTCAATCACGCAGGTGAAAGGTAAATTTTTACCCAACATTCATTTGTAATTTGAGGCTCAAATGGTTAGCTGGAATACATATTTTCTGTCAAAATTGAGATTTTTTCTATATACAGACGTTAACCAAAACATGTAGCATTGACAAAAATATACTTTTTAGTCAGGTCTCTGAATGATGAATAAACGTGCGCTGTTAATTTTTGCAAACACTTCTTTATTAAAACGTAATTTACAATATTCCATGTTCAAAATAGCCTTTATGCACAGTAGCTCGTATTTTATAACATATATATCTTAAGGTTTTTCCTTCGCACGGGGTGGTTCGACTAAATCATAATATATCAGTTTGATTTTGATTGGGGGGGTGGCAATAAATAAAATCTACATGTATTTATATAAATTTGATTAAATTATAAAGGAAACTATTTGTATATACCTGGACTTAACAAACAAATCCGGCTATAAAACTATACATTATACAAGTTTACAAGTTTATATACAGGCCTGTCGAAAGTTTAACATTGGACGAACGAAAAGGAGTCCAAGCTCGACTGTCGACTGACCGAGATAAAGGGGCTAGTAGTCGAAAAGTCGAGAGGTGTGGATAACAGCTGCCGACAAACTGTCGAGATAAAATAGTGGCTAAAAAGGCTGAGCCGAACTTTGTGTTTTAGCTTTCGGTAGGTCTGTACTGTAGTTTATTTTATGGGTTTAAAAAGATTTAATCCATGTTTTAAATACACAATGCCCTAGCTTTATGCATTGACCTGCACCGCACCAAGCGCGGTGTCTATGTAACGACGGTCTATTTGGCCAGGAATGTACACCGATATGCGACTGTTTACTTGTGTACCGATTTAAAATACAGTACAGATTTGTTGAAAGTGTAACACAAAAAGTCACAAATCAGCACCTTATCTCGACCTTCCGTTAGCTATATCTCGGCAGCGATTTAGCAGGTGCTATCTACGTATTTGTTGGCAGCTTTTTAGCAGATGCTATATGTCTCTTGGCAGCTTTTCAGCCACATGCTATGAAATCTTAACCACTCGGCAGTCGATGTTCGAATCCTTTTCGTTAATTCGGTGTTATATTTTTGACAGGTCTGTACTTTATGTGAGGGTGGACAACTATCCAAAAGGCGTCACTAATTGGAGTCATGTATCGAATATGTGGAATTTTAATGATTTAGTTTGCAAATAAAAAATACATGTTACGTAAACAATATGTTTGATAACGTCAAGTGCCGGTACTTTATTAAACGCCTCTGCATTTATCTGATGACAAATAACCTTTTTTAAATTGAGATAGTTGCTCAAGAATGCAAAAATGTTCCGTTATTTCATAAAATTATTTTTTTGGAAATTAGGATGAGAGAGAGAGGGATGTTCCGTAATTTCATAAGAGTTTAATGTTTTGGAAAGTTGGAATAGAGAGAGAGAGAGAGAGAGAGAGAGAGAGAGAGAGAGAGAGATGTTTCGTAATTTCGTAAAAGTTTAATCTTTTGGAAATTAAGATGAGAGAGAAAGAGAGAGAGAGAGATGTTCCGTAATTTCATAAGAGTTTCATGTTTTGGAAATTTGGATATGAGAGAGAGAGAGAGAGAGAGAGAGAGAGAGAGATTTGGGCCTTTACAAATGACTCGTTAGGAATCTGTTTATGTCCCCGGCTGGCGCGGCTGCATGATTTTGAACGTATACTGTACTACATGTATTTGATTCTTATTTTCTTGACGCACTAAGGATCTCTATTTAAGTTTTGCTATTTGTCAACAAAATGGCACATAATTATGGCATTGATTTCATGATTAAAACTTTCACAGCAGGCATCTTTATTTATTTTGACCCAATGAACACATCAATAGTTTTGGTTGGCTAAACAAGGTTTCATATTATAATTATAAGCTAGTTTCTTGTTTGGACCCGATCGTGTCGTATTTACATTTGAATCAATTGCACCGGCATTTTTATCCTTTAACATTTCTATCAACAAAAGTATATATATATATATATATATATATATATATATATATATATATATATATATATATTAACATAACACATTAAAATAAAGTACAGTTTTTACATCAAATACCGTCAGTACCCATAGAGTATAAAATTAATTGATTTTTGTTACTGATTTACATGTCAAGCGATACCGTTGAATAAGTTATTTCAAAAAAATTCAAAAGTAGCATACGAAATATGCATACCAGGTAGTATTGTTGTGCGTACGTTTTGGAGAGAGAGAGAGAGAGAGAGAGAGAGAGAGAGAGATTGAAAATGACAGTATGCTAAAAACTGCGACTGCATTACAATTGGTACACGTATGTATTGCTTTCAAAGTGTACCTATCACTCAATTTTTATTACACACGTGGCGGGTGTACTAGCTAAACAGGAGGTGCTTACTCTCCCGGAGCATCCGGCCTCACTTTCCTGGTGGAAGTTCACTTGTCAGTTTCAAAGTTTTTACTTTGCTTCTGGGTTGTGATTCGAATATAGATAAGTATGTTTGTTTTAGATTTAATCACATCAAACATTCAACATAGAATTGCATTGTTTTTCTAAATGGCACATGTTATCAATCCATTGCATTTTACTTTTACTCTACTAATAGTTAAATGTCTTGCAGAGTTTTTATTGGTATAAGTGAAATCTTCTTGAATTGGAAGTAAAAACCCCATTAAACACAAACCCAAATGTTCGTCATTTTTTGCCTGATTTTATCCCATTTTACAAGTTCACAAAAATGAATCCCTACGTCAGTGACTTTGGCGTTCCTATTGCATCCCATTAATCAATCAAACATTGAAAATGTCGTTTTTATATTTTTATTTATAAAAGATTCTACACGCAATTTTACCCATCCGACAATTTAATTCATACTGTAAATTCTCTTCGCATTTGTAAGACACAGAAATAAGCCACCATGCATACAGAAAACCTCGAAGAACAAACATGTAACAGTCTGTTATATATAAATTATGATGTGTTTCCCCGGTAAGCGATCTCCCGGGATAGATCATTAGGAATTCCGTCATATTTATAAATTATTAATGTTCCCTTGGTAATTATAAACATAAATAAGATTAATTATTTACGTAACAGTTATCATCACAGACTGTATCACTTGCGTGATAATGACGAGTCCAAAAAGGCAGACTAGTGAATTTGTTTCCGTCTTTGGAAATGTTCTGAGGTTGATTGATTGTGTCATGTGCTACTTTTGAATTGTATTATTTCATAAAAATTCAAAACTTTCGATTTGACATTTTTAATTAAATAAGGATTATTTTGATTTTATTATTACCTAAAGTTTTACTTTTACTTTAAAACTTATTTTCTACAATTAATCTTTTTTTATTAATTGCATTATTTGTATAAAGATTTATTCAATAAGCGTTTTATGTAACAAGTCGGCTTTAGATTGAGTGACACCTCGAGATTACTCATTCTACATTTTTGGCGTTTTCTTAATTATTAAGGATATTGTTAAAGCAACTAATGGATAATCTCGGTCTCTAAAAAGGACGTAATTAACACTTATATCGACCAGCTTAACTTAATAATTATTTTTTCTCAGGGCAATCCTCCCAGGTAATACCTAGCGACAATATTGTTAAGTCGCGTAATTTCATTGGATGTTCACATTTTTTTCTGTAATTTAATTGGTTAAAAGTTATTTTCGAATTTCACGTAAAGTGAATTTTGGCACTGTTTCGGCAGTCTAGTCGGAGCCCGGCTAAGTGACTGAAGTTTTTAATTAAAACGGAAAACCGTTTATTTCGTATATATATTTTATATAATTTCGCAAATTTGTGTGCCTTTTGGACATTATACGGAATTACCGTATTTATTGTATTCACCATATAGTTTGTTATATATATTTTATGTTAACGAATATTTACAATACAAGACAGTGAACTTTATCTTGGACTTCTAGTTTTATTTCATTACAACAGCGAGCCTACCAAGCTAATTTCCCCACAGCGACAACTACAACCAATCATTCAACAAAAGATTATAAGTTTTATTTAACTTATTTACTGGTGGAGTAAGTGGTGAAATTTGAAATATTTTCTGTTTCAAATTTCAATACAAGATTTTGGTACCTCTAAAATGCAATTCAGAACGGAATCAGCATGTCTTCAATGTGGAAATACCCATTATGCAACAAGATGTCCAGCAGAAAAACGAAAATGTTATAAATGTGCTGGATATGGACATTACGGAAAAGTTTGTCACTCTAAGAAGTCCATGATAACCAAAGCAAAGTCGGATAAGAAAAAGATCAGGGACCATCAAAGACTTCAGGAATTTATCGCCAGGAAATGTTTAGTGACGGAATTACCGTTTAATACACTTGATGCAAGTGAGCTAAGTAAAATAATTTCTCATTTTTTTTCCCATACATACCAGGAAGTCAATAATCTAAAACAAGTCGTTTCGGACCTTCAAGTCAAAAACGTCACATGGGAAAAAGAAAATGATATTCTGGTTCAAAACTACATTTAACACGGGACGAAAATTTTGATTTGAGCAGTGAAATTACAGAATTAAAGAATGAAAATGCAAAAATCAATAAGCAGAAAATTATTCAGGACTCTATTATACAGGAACTAAAGGTTGAAATTCAAAATTTAGAACAGAAAACTCGCTATTCGGACCAGTTGTGCTCAGTTTTAAAGGATGAATTAATTATTAAAGATAAGAAACTCTATGAGCTCACGGAAAAACACGACGCTCTTGCGATTAAAAATAAAAGAAATCGTGTGTTGTTAGAATTTCCTCCATATGTAGAAGACTTACAAGAAAGGCTCCGTGATCTACACAATGACCTCCGACAAAAAGACGCGCGTGTCAAACAGTTAGAAAATGAACTTAGCAATACCAAATGCCGATGTAATACAAATAAAGTGGGACCTTCTTATTCCGGACAATACCATTATATGGACAACAAAGAATATCGTAGAAGAAGAGGACAATCAAACACATATAGAGGATACAGACGAGGATCTAAAATATAGACTTTTTACTTTATTATCGTTTTTGTTTAAGTGGGAACTTTTTTTTCGTTATTTTTTTTCCTATAGAAAATATAACAATATTTCGGACGTTGTGTATGAATTTATTGTGTGTCGTGTTGAGATTGAATTTTAAATATATTTTGTTTTATGTTTTAAGCAACATTTGAAATGCGGAAAACTTATAAGTAATGTGTTCTCTTGTTGTAATACTTTATAAAGAAAGGCCAATGGAGACGAAAGACATATAGTCATGTCCCTAGAGTCATTTTAAAAGTATTTTAAAACATAGGAATATAATAATTGATGATCTCATCAAAATAAGATTTAGTAAATGTATACTTTCAATGTTTATTATACATTCAATTTCAATTTTGACAAATCTTACCAAAAATATAAATCTTGATTTTCCTTTTTCTTTAAAGTTGAACAAAGTTTAACTTATATCTCTGTGTAATTTTCTTGTATCAATATATATTATTTTTCAAGCAACATTTAAAAGCGGAAACTTATAAGTGATGATTTTTATGTTGTTTGCTTTTCGGCAAGAAAGACCAATAGAGTCATTGTGCTGATTTAGCGAAAAATATGTAGATTGGTACAATTATAACTGCACTCTTCATTTTATGAATCAATTTTATTTATTTGTATTTTTTCGAAAAAAAACCAAGTATGTTTTAATGATATATTTACACAATACAAATTGTTTCATTATCGCTTTTTAAGATAATAACTTAATTATAACTAACAGTATAGTGTTCTTTTTAAAGTTTCGGGACGAAACTTACCCGGAGAAGGGAGGAATTGTCATGTGCTACTTTTGAATTGTATTATTTCATAAAAATTCAAAACTTTCGATTTGACATTTTTAATTAAATAAGGATTATTTTGATTTTATTATTACCTAAAGTTTTACTTTTACTTTAAAACTTATTTTCTACAATTAATCTTTTTTATTAATTGCATTATTTGTATAAAGATTTATTCAATAAGCGTTTTATGTAACAAGTCGGCTTTAGATTGAGTGACACCTCGAGATTACTCATTCTACATTTTTGGCGTTTTCTTAATTATTAAGGATATTGTTAAAGCAACTAATGGATAATCTCGGTCTCTAAAAAGGACGTAATTAACACTTATATCGACCAGCTTAACTTAATAATTATTTTTTCTCAGGGCAATCCTCCCAGGTAATACCTAGCGACAATATTGTTAAGTCGCGTAATTTCATTGGATGTTCACATTTTTTTCTGTAATTTAATTGGTTAAAAGTTATTTTCGAATTTCACGTAAAGTGAATTTTGGCACTGTTTCGGCAGTCTAGTCGGAGCCCGGCTAAGTGACTGAAGTTTTTAATTAAAACGGAAAACCGTTTATTTCGTATATATATTTTATATAATTTCGCAAATTTGTGTGCCTTTTGGACATTATACGGAATTACCGTATTTATTGTATTCACCATATAGTTTGTTATATATATTTTATGTTAACGAATATTTACAATACAAGACAGTGAACTTTATCTTGGACTTCTAGTTTTATTTCATTACAACAGCGAGCCTACCAAGCTAATTTCCCCACAGCGACAACTACAACCAATCATTCAACAAAAGATTATAAGTTTTATTTAACTTATTTACAAATTGTCATGTGCTACTTTTGAATTGTATTATTTCATAAAAATTCAAAAGTAGCACATGACAATTGAAATGAGTTTACGTCCAAGTCAAGAATAATGAATTTGTGTTTCGAGACGTCACTAACTAAAAATGAAGAGGCACTAAAGAATTTTTACCTTTGAGTGCGCGAAATATTTTGAAGAACAGTTTCACCATGAAGCTAGTGGATTTGTTCCAGTCGCGAAACGGGATAAAGTCACTCGTGTTTTTATTTTATTTTTTTTAAATTTAAATCTGATTAAAGATTTGGTTTATTAGCACTTGAGATTCTATGCTAATTCTATATAAGGTCTGTGAACTTGAGACGAAAAACAAAACCTTATTGACACTTACAACCTGTTTGTTTTCATAATACAAATACAATAAACTCAACTTCAAATTACATAAATTAAAATTTGTATATATATCTGTATTCTATACTGTGTTACTTTTTCGATGTTGCTGTTGTCGTGATACCCCCCCCCCCCCTTTTTTTTTTAAAATCAATCATTCGATTCATTTAAAACAAAAAAGGTATATGGCATTGTCAGAACATGTAATGTTTGAAAATTCATAAAGCACTGAATTTTAAAACTTGAGCACACGACGGTAATCATGAATTATAGTAAATACAATGTACCTACATGTATCTATGCCATTGTCATGTGCTATACTTTTGAATTTTTATAAAAATAATTCATTATTTTAGGCTGAAAAATCAAAAGTAGTTTATGGCAATTTATAACTAGTCATTTCATAAGGGAAAAAAATACAAGCTTGTTTGTCACAATCTAAAATGGTAGGCAGTATTATCCCCAATACACACATCTGTTTCACTCCGCAGGTATTCAGCATGTGAAATCAAGGTGTGTTATAAGAATCAATAATCATCGCAGCGCTCAATGTGATAATTATAGTAATATCTTTAACTGCGGGGAATATGGCGAGCAATCGATCGCCACTTAATCCGTGTACAAAATAACAACTACACACTAAAAATGTGCGTTATAATTTAAACAAGATTGATCATTTTTATTGAAACAAATAACGATGTTTAACCAATTGATTGCTGATTAATTGATTGATTGAGTGGTGGGTGGTTTTTGTTTGGTTTCGTATTGGATTGGGTTGCCGCGGTTGGGCTGACTGATAGATTGTTGGTTGGGTTTTTTTGGAGAGTGGGTGGGTTCAGTTGATTGAACATTGAAAGGCTTTTACGTCACAGTCAAGAATATTTCACTTATATTTGGACGTCGCTAGCTATATTAGAAATGGCATTTTTCCTTCTTCATGTGCTCAGGGCAATGTACAAGAAGCTTTCTTTACCGTGTCGCGCCTACAGGACATCTCTTCTGAAGGATTTCATTTCTAAATGCCGAGTGCTTTAAATTTGTGAACTTAGTAATGCCATCGATTTTCAAGTAGGTCAGACCCGGTCATGGTTCAAACCCCGACTTCCCACTGGTGGTAATGATGTACAAGAAATGCACTTAAATATTTGAACACATGATATTCTTTGTTCTATATATCCTGATTGACTTCAGTGGTGGTTTTTAGGTCCTATATTTTGCTTATAAATACCAACATTTCACCGGCTATAACAGTTGTGTTTTGTATGTACCCGCATTGAATTGCACGCACAAATTGTGTATGGTTTAATTAAAACACACATGTGCCATTGTGACATTGCCTTGTGCAATTCGCTTATGGAATCAACAGTGAGTGGTCACACTTATTTTGGTGCAAAACATTGATTCCGAAAAAATATATTATAATTAGTATTATTATTATAATTAAAATGAAGAGCAGTGTGTATTTTTTGTCGTTCCATTTTATAAAAGATCTGGGTTCGAACGCCAACTTTCATCTTCAGAACAAGTACTCTATCAATTGAGCTACAGCCGTGTGGTAATATATAAAATACCGTAGGGCTTTCCAACAAGAATGGATTTGGAGCTTTGTGGATTTTATATAATACACACCTGTTATAGGACTACAGGATATACAAAGAATAACAGCTATTATCCAAATGTGATTGGTGTCCATTGCTGTAAATAGGTCTTCTCTTCAATCATGCTTCAACTAAATTCTAAAACATAAAAAAATAACAAGTATATGAATACAACTGTACGGAGAGAGAGAGAGAGAGAGAGAGAGAGGGGGGGGGGGTTCTGGGACAATGATCTTGGATCAATTATTTGGCTCCATCACCGTCTTTAGTGGGGTCACCACCAATTTGGAGGTAAAACTCGTGTCCCAATATCTTCGGTAGGTTAGTGGCAATTTTACCGTGATAATAGCAGGGTTAGATTAGATGGACCACTTTAATTGTCTCTACAAAAATGTTCTCTCACTGTAGGTGAAAAAACTAACATGTTTCTTATGAATCTCACATTGTCCCTACTATTTATCTCACTTGCCCCCACTTTATACTGTTAAGATAGAGAGAGAGGGGGTGGTGGGATTCGCATATACATGCAGATGAAACCTGACTTTATATTTTAAAAAAAAGATCATCATCATCATCATCATTGTCGTCGTCGTCACTAAGTAAATAAATACGGTAGATTGATAAAACGAAATAAAATTAAAATTCATAACTTTGTGCAAGAAATTATATACCCGTTTATTGTGTTCTGAAAGGGCTTTTTATTACCTATGTCATGTGCTGTTTTTGAATTTCTATTAAAATAATGCATTCAAAAACAGCACATGACAAGTTGACAACTAAATAATGCATTCAAAAACAGCACATGACACCTATGTTACAATGCACAGTGCATTTTTTGTAAATAATATTTACATTCAATAAACAGCATTGCTTATTTCATTTTCAATAAGCGACACGTGATTTATTTTTTTTCTAAAAAAATAATAATAAAATTATAAAAAAGATCAAACACAGTATATTATAAAACAAGTGTAGATCTACATGTTGTCAGAAGCCATCTTCATGAAATTCTAATCATACTGAATGACAATTAATGGTGTACAGATATGAAAATATAAACAGCATTGTGTAAACTTTGTTTTGTGATGACGAAAATGACAATAAATTTGAATAAAATTTATTTATTTATTACTTTATTTATTTACTTATTCAATTACATAATCCTTGTATTTTTATTATTATCTAAATTTATTTATTTACTTGAATTCAAAGATGCAGTAGTCTTCTCTCCATCACTAACCCCCTCTCCCTCGCTATCATATTTATTTATTCATTCCCACATTAACCCCATCCCGATTATGATGTCATGAATACATACCATTTTTGAACGTTTTGATTGATAATTTTTTTAAAAGTTCTGCGTTCAGTTTGATTACATAATCATTCTAGTACTTGCCATACATGGAAGACTTCATCATACACAAAACAAGACATCATTCTTTACACACAGCATGTATCACTTCTACATTATATAACTCGATAAACAGAATTTGACTCAAATGATTTTAGTACACCTCATATTTAGCTAATAAAATCTTGATAAAATCCGATTTGACTCAAGCCTAAAGTTATTTTGGATGCCTGCCAATAAAAACTTAAACCAGCAAGGACAAGTTTTAAATACAGCGCCGAGACCCCTCGTACATCTTCTCTCTAAACAACATAACGGTACATCAGCCGTTCAGTAAAACGCGTGTCCGGTTTGACACGGCCTGTGGCATTTGGATTTCTCAAAATATCAACGATTTTTTCACTGAATGGCAATGCATTTTGTTATTAAAATCGATCGAATATCCCCATCTTACCTTGTCTTGCATTTTAAATATAATTTAGTCCATGCGTTTACATCACACTGTCAGATAACACATAATCCAATTTACATTTTGATGGGTGCAGCCATTTGCAAAAATTGTCACGCCCTTCTGTTTACAAACGTCGCTAAGGTAACGCGCTCGTTATAGGTCACACGTGGTGACGGGGAGAAGTGTGACACGCTGATCAATCCGAAAATCTGATTTACACATCCACACTGGCTAAATCGTTTTCCTTATCTACTGATGACTGTGTCTCAGATGAACTGCAACCGATCGATATTCAACTCAATAGATAATATTGTCAAGGTGAAAATATCATTGTGCGCATGTGCATAGCTGTAAATTGTCAACATGGGCTGGACATAAACAGAGGAGGAAATGTTGAACACGAAAATATTCACTGGAAATTAGCATCGATGTGATAGAAAATATGATAAATATTTTATACCAAAATGAAAGAATATTTTATTCCGTTTTTATTTGTCTTACTAACAGCAGACACAGGTAAGTAATGAAATATAAACACAAGATCGTGTACATACATGCAAGTTGTGCCGGTGTATAGATTTAGCCTATATTCGGTGTGTATTTAAATTTTGTTGAATCTTATCAGGAATCTTAACACAAAAATTGTGTAACGTTTTAAGCAATTCATAAAAACCATGATCAATATAAAAGTGAGAGGAGTTCATTCCATCTTTGCCTACGTGACCTGTGAGAAAGATCGAACCCAGAACAGACATGTGTTCAACTTAAGCTACCCCAACGAAGTTTTTTCTATTGTTACATAAAAACCTCTTTATTAAACTTGTGATTTGACCCTCTAGAATCAGACATAACTGCAAATTTATTTATTTATTTATTTATTATTTATTTATTTATTTATTTATTTATTTATTTATTTATTTATTTATTTCATGATTTATAAATTATTTCGGAATTTGGTCCACAGGAATAGAACTGAAAATTTAGAATTTATTTATTTATTTATTTATTTATATGTTAATGTATTAATTCCTTGTGCCATTTCGTGACCCCAGTCTCATTTCTGAAATAGTTTATGTATTCAATATATTCATTACAAACTTCAGATTTAGATCCCAATTTATTATGAAAATCAATTTATTCATGAATCGACGTTTATGATATTGACTTTAGGAACACTAATGAAAACCCTTCGTAAAACAGAACTACATTAACAATAAACGTTTAAATAAAATAACAACTAACATCGATTGTCTTTCCTTTCCCATTTTGATCTAAAGAAACGCGAATTTCAAATTTGTTCTGCTTTTCTTTCTTTCTTTTATTTTAATAAAATAAATAGAGATATGTTTTGGGGTATTTATTTCTACTGTGAAATATTCAAGTTTTTAAGTTACCAATTTCTCTTTAACAAAACTCTCTCTCTCTCTCTCTCTCTCTCTCTCTCTCTCAATGACAAGATGATTCATATGTTATTATTATGTTGTTTTATTTGATCTAAAGACACGCGAAACAATTTAAAACATTTTTGTCTTTTTCAATTCTTTTATTATTATTATTTCACTTAACATCGCCAAATGTTACTCGGGGTAACATATATACATAATTTTGCGACAATACATAATTAAATAAATACAATAATAATATATATAATAAATCAATGACTATTGTTAGCATTTTGTTATTGAAAGGGAAAATATGTACTTGCAATATATACATATATATAATTTCTAAACCTAATGTTATTTATTTATTTATTAAATATTGATGATCCAGATCAATCATCATCATGCATGTGACAAGTGACTACTAAAAGAGCTGTTTTGTTGGACATATCCATCACAGCGAAAATCCATTCTTGACTTTGAAATCCACGTTTCAAATTTGTTCTGCTTTTCTTTCTTTATTTTTTTTAAATAAATAGAGATATGTTTTGGGGTATTTATTTCTACTGTGAAATGTTCAAGTTTTTAAGTTACCAACTTCTCTTTAACAAAACTCTCTCTCTCTCTCTCTCTCTCTCTCTCTCTCTCTCTCTCTCTCTCTTAATGACAAGATGATTCATATGTTATTATGTTGTTTCATTGATGTATATTATTAATACTTTTTATTATTAATATTTATATTTTGTAGTGTTGTGTCAGACCCAGATTCGATTCGCAGGACCGAACAGTAATGCCACACAAGGTCGTCTAGAAATTTTTTACAATGGGACCTGGGGCACAGTTTGTGATGACGGTTTCGACACAGCTGAAGCTATTGTCATTTGCAAGATGTTAAATATTCCGTATGTATCTGTTTAAACAGAGAGAGAGAGAGAGAGAGAGAGAGAGAGAGAGAGAGAGATTATCTACCGTAATCCGAGGTCATGTATTTTTTTATTACTTGTAACCCTTTCACTTAAAATGTAAGGACACTACTGTAGATACAAGAACAAATGTGTGCTCAGTAATGATATTATGTTCAATAAAATGCTTTAGATACGTTATCTATTTACTGGAATAGGGTTAGGTTATAATATAGGGACATTGGACATGTTTCAACATTTAAAAAAAAATAGGTGGCATAATACACGTGTTGGCTTATTACTTCTTGATTTTTCAAAAAAATATTGCCTTTATTGTAGCAAATTTATTCATTCGTTCGTTCGTTCTTTTATTTTTTCTTTCGCACAGAAATGTAAACAAAAGATTTCATTCATTCATGCATTGTTTTTTTTATATTTTGCACAGAAACGTAAACAAAGGAACCGCAGTAAATAATAATGTATTTGGACCAGGGACGGGTCCTATTCTACTTGATGACTTGATATGTGACGCCACAGAAGCAGATATATCACAGTGTCGGTCCCGGGGCTGGTATGTGTCTGACTGCCAGCACAGTGAAGATGTGGGTGTGATATGTGATACCTCAGGGCTTGTCGCCACCCAGCCCCCGTCAGCTACCACCAGATCCCCGCCTGTAGTACAGCCGTCTAATTGTAAGTATTTAAACTACATAGTAATTATTTTTAGTGTGTCAAGTTTGACCTTTAATTTGAATAATAGATTGGGCTAATAGACTGTGTAATTTATGTAAGACAGCATGTTAAATTACTATAAACACTTGGTATACTATCAATTATATATCATCTTTATATAGCCCCTAAATTACACAATGGATATGCCTGTTTGACTATTCAAATTAAGGTCAAACGGCCAGGTCAAACTTGACGCACTATACATTCAAACATGAAAAATGTATTCTGGCGGAAACAAGTCATGGGAAATAATTGAAACCCAGAGGAAAAAAATCGTACTTTATAATTTCGATTTCTTTTGATGAAAATAATTTGAGAATATAGAATCTCCAAGCATAGTCTTAGGTAGTCCAGTGTTATGTATAAACTCTGTAATTGGGAAGGTGGGTGCTATATACCCTGCCAGATTCTGATCAAGACTTGGAAATAGGCAGCAACTGTTCTTTCGCCAAACACTTGGCATGTATACATGTACTAGGATTAAAAATGAAAATCCCTCGGAAAGAGATCTTAAAGTAGGACTTCTTTTTGTACCCCCATCCATTTAATTCTATGCAAAAAATTTATGAAAAATTATTTTCACAGAAATGTTCAAACTCTCCGACGATTCCGTCATTTTAGTCTTCTTCGGTCAAAATTATAAATGTTGTGGAGGGTACAAATGGAAGTCCTTCCGATCTTGGTTGATATTATGAGGGTCTCCCTTAATGGGGTCACTTATTGATTGAATACATCACGAAGGTGCTAATTAGCCAACCTAAAAACACACAGGTACGAGTGCTTCGCATGACAAAAACAATTCATACGTATTTTGCGAATGCGAATTTTGCATGAAAAAATTATGCGATTTACGTTAATAATTTTGGGCGGAAATTAATATACAAAAATTGCCCACACGAAAATCGTATCAATTTATTCGCCTTGCGTATCCATGCACATACTTGTATACGCACCTGTTTAAAACCTTGTATTATTTAGGCTAACTTTAGAAAAGCATCTTACAACTAAGACGTCAGTAATTTATATTTAGCTGGTGGTGTTCGGTGTAGTCTGTCCGGACTTTTGTCATTGACATTGTCATGATGCCCGAAGTTGGCTGGAGCTTAACAACCAGTTTAATCATTTGGATTTGCATTTAATAACACTCCTCAGCGAACGCAGATTATAATTATAAGGGGTATATAGGAATCGCTCTGTCCATTCGTCGGATCTTCCATCCCTATGTCGTGTCCATTCAATACCTGTCAGGCCAATGGAAGTTCCATACATCTTTTTTTTTTAAATTTAATCATAAAATACTCGATCAATTATAGGTTCAGTAGACAATCCCTATGTGCGATTGGTGGGTCCAAGCAACATGAAAGGTGTCGGTTTTGTGGAGGTCAATGTGAACAACCAATGGGGTTCTATTTGTGACGATCTCTGGGGGATAAATGAAGCAAAAGTAGTGTGCGGCATGTTATGTTACAAGTAAGTGTAATGAGTATATGACTTTGTAGGTAAGGTAACTGGTGCTAAATATTCCCTTTTTACTCAAAAAAGCCTATCATGTACAGGTATCATCACTATCACTGTCACTTTAAATTTCTCTTAGAGGATGAGCAATACAGATACAGAAAATAATTTCACTTAAAAACCCAAATATAAGATATAATCAAAAACAAACATATTAATCAATGTCCGAATCACAATCCAGAAGCAAAGCAAAAACTTTGAAACTGACAAGCCAGGTTAGACACTTGAGCTTCCACCAGGGAAGTGAGACCGGGTGCTCCGGAAGGGTAAGTACATCCTGTTTAGCTAGCTACATCCGCCACGTGTGTATTCAAAATTGTGTGAAAGGAATATAGAACTATGGGACGTCAAATATATCTAGGGCAATCCTGGACATAGAGACATCAAACTTATCAACAATACTGTGATGGCGGCCATAAAACTTTTTGAGGGCTTTGATAAGCCTAGGCTTGCAATATCCCTGAGTCAACAATTTATTTGCAAGCAGTCTGCTTCGTTGTACAAAGTCCCTATAGTGGGAACAAGCACTACCATAGTGTATTAATTGAGAAACAAATACACCACAAGCAGGAAAAGCAGGTATATTGCTGCATAGAAAAGGAAAGTTGACCAATAGAAAAAATGAAGTCATCACGTTTGTCATCAAGTTTCAAATGCAGCCTTTCGTGGGCGTCATAACTCAGATATAAGTCTAAATATGAAACAGAACTTGAGGAATCACTCGTGTCTTGAAAACAATACATTTTTTGCTTTAGAATTTATTTATTTATTTTGTAGCAAAGATATAGCTAGAGCAGGTGCTCCTGTTGAGGTAGATTATGTTCGTCAAAACGTTAGTATAGACACAAAATTAGATGACGTCAGTTGTAACGGAAATGAAACCAACATCCTAAACTGCCGATACAAAACTGGTTCGGCCATGTCACAAAATTGTATCGCGAACCGAGATGAATTTGCCAGTGTTTCTTGCGTTGAACTTGTCAATGCTCCCCCAGAAGGTAAAATTGTTATAGCATAGATTATCAATATTTGAATTTACATTATACTGTTTTTATTTTCTGGTTGAAGCCGACTAAATCAACGATTTCTCGCCCTCACTGGTAGCTTTTAAATTTTGGGAAGTGGTTGTTTTTATCCCCTCGATAATCATTAATAGTCTTTTTGAAAACGAAGTATAGACAAAACTTACTATCAGTGGCCCTCCTGTTAATATCCAGGTATAAATTGTAACTATTAGTAATAAAGGTATTTAGACGATTACCTCTTCTTCAAAGGTCACTGAATTTGATTGCCAGTAGCAATTTTAAATTATTTGATTAGGTTAGTATTGAACCTGGAAATTAAGTTCACATTTATTAGCAACGTTGAACCGCTGTCAGTCGATTTTTATATATCTCAGTTACATTATTTACAATTAGCAATTGACAGTCAAAATAATTGACATATCGTTGGCCATGCCTTTTATGTATCGACACTGGCCGCCATCACATAACTAAAGCAGCGTCATGGCAACTAATGACGTACTAGTGTCAGGCCGATTTTTCATTCTTTTTGTGTGTAATTCAAGCATGCCAGGCCTTTGTCGGAACATTGTGGGCGTGGCCGGCGATCCGGCAATTGCCATCTTCTCCCATGGCTTTATGGGCTGATTTATAATCATTACAGGTTACATGCATACGCCATAGAATTTCCGGAAAAAGGGAATTTTTCATTTATTTAAAGACAATAAATAAATAAATAGTTTTGTAGAAGAAGTATTCAGGTTAATACTGCCATGTGCTCCTTTTGGATTTTTATGAAAAAAAACATTCAAAAGTAGCACATGACAATTGAAATAATACATTCAAAAGTAGAACATGGCAATTGAAATAATACATTCAAAAGTAGCACATGGCAATTGAAATAATACATTCAAAAGTAGCACATGGCAATTGAAATAATACATTCAAAAGTGGCACATGACAATTGAAATAATACATTCAAAAGTGGCACATGACAATTGAAATAATACATTCAAAGGTAGCACATGGCAATTGAAATAATACATTCAAAAGTGGCACATGACAATTGAAATAATACATTCAAAAGTAGCACATGACCATTCATTGTTTTAATCGAGCACGTTAAGGGGTAAAAAACCTGTCCAAAACCTATCAGAATTTGTTTTTATTTTTATTTTCTCTTTTTTAGACCCAGTTCCGGACTTGACGTGTACGGGTACACATATGACCGCTACATTTAGCAAAATACGTGATCCCTCTCTGGAAGAAAAGCATTTAACATTATCAAATGGCCAGTCATGTCCCACTTTAATTAAAAGCAAAGACCAAAATTATGTCTCAATATCGATTCCGTTCGGAGCATGTGGGACTTTGGAGAGGGTAAGGCAACTTTTAGAAATTGTAAACCTGTTCGTTAGGTGTCACTGTATGTAACTGATGGCGCTTCTCTGTCTCCTTATAATGAAATAAGTAATTAGATAAAACCTTGAAAAAACTTGGTATACAAGTTACGCATTTTCAAGACATTTGTTCAAGAAAACCCATTGCGTTTAGTTAAAATACCGTAAAATTTGATTCATCGACACCAACATTTGTGTTATAAATGGGGTTGACCAAAAGTTGAGGAAAGTTTATGAAGAGAAACAACGAAGAAACATATTTTTGGACTTTAAAATAATGCAACAATAAGTGAGGTGTCAAACTGTCAATGTTATTGAGTGATATTAAAACAAGCCTTTACACTGAACTCTGTAGAATGAGACGTAAAACGCTTTGAGTTCGAGACATTTTAGAAATTAGTTGGTCAATTTGGAATTGCAATTGATAAGTTTTCAATGCTCTATAGTTTATCTCTCAATTTAGCTCTCTAAACCACAACAGTAGGTTAGTTAGTAGAGTGATCACGACATATGTGAGAGGTTTTGGCCAGGGTTAACCAAATCAGTAATGACCTTTCTTTCGCTAAGCACTCGGCATTTAGAAATAAAAGACAAAGGGTCCTTCGGTAGATACTTTAAAAACCGATGTCCCGTGTCACAATAGGCGTGGCACTTAACAAAACCCCTTGCTCTTTGCCCAGAGCTCACGGCAAAGGTATAAATACTTGCCACTTCACCCATATGACTGGTGACGTCTCGAAATAGGTAAACTATTCTAGATCAGGATATAAAACCCTTAATCAATCAATCTATCTATCTATCTATCTATCTATCTATCATGATATCTGTTTCTTTTTTTCAGATATGATATCTGTTTCTTTTTTTTTTCAGACAAACGAGACCCACATCATGTATACAAATACAATAAGATACGACTACACAAAACAAGATGGTAACAGAGTTAAAGTAAACCTGTATTATGTGGAGGTCAGCTGTTACTTTGAACGAGACTTGAAAGATAACCTGGACAAAGAGATGCAACCTATGTCACAGTACGTTACCCAGAAAGCACCGGGGCAGTTCAACGTCAACATGATGTTTTTCAGAAACAATTCATTTTTGCACGCAGAATCGACTTACCCAATAGAACTGACTCTGGGTGAATGGTTGTACGTCGGGCTGTATTTGGAATCTATTGGGTCTAACCTGAAGCTGATTGTTCCCAATTGCAGAGCCACGCCCTCTAACAACAGAAATGATAGCACTTCCTTCCCGCTGTTCTTAGACAAGTGAGTTTATTTATTTATTTTTATTTATTTAGTTAGTTATTTATTTATTATACTAGTATTCATTTATATTTTCATTTTATATTAAGACACCATTCACTCACCTACACATTTATCATTCATACTGGGTTTTGCATTACACAGGTCCAACCCGAAAGTTTGTAGTCTCCCTTACATATTCTTTGTAAAACAGCAGTTTCAGTACTTTACTTATATTTGTCAAATGACTATTTTTATCTACTACTAGTATATAGAAGGCATTTCAAACGACATAATTGATAAATACATATTATATACACACTGTGTATATAATATTTTTATCTAACATTAGACTAGTTTTTCTACGAAATACAAGTTTTATCAAACACGCATGATACAGAATCTTGTATCACCACACTGTGCATGTGGTGATACAACATTTGCGGTAAAGTGCACGTGCACGTTCTCATGGTGACGTCATTAGGGAGAATGTAGAACAAATGTCATAACATAGTTCAGTGGGTTTCTGTGGTAAAATGTAATTTTTTCACATTAAGTATTGTTTTTTTTATTATTTTAAATAACCCAATTAGAAATTTTTCACATTAAGTATTGGTTTTTTATTATTTTAAATAACCCAATTGGAAATGTTATTTAAGATAATAAAAATGTTATTTAAGATAATAAAAACAATACTTTATGTGAAAAAATACATTTTACCACAGAAAACCACTGAACTGTGTTATGACATGTTCTGTAGTAATGACGTCATTGTTTCCATTTGACAAATCGGAGATTTACCAATGACGTCACAATGAGAAGTGCACGTGTACTTTACCGCCAATGTTGTATCACCACACTGTTCGATAAATACATATTATTTATCCTGCAACTAACGTGTACATTGACATCATAAAGCCTGTCGAATAAACCTTATCTTTATTCGGTCACTGACCCAATAAAGCCACGCGCTAACTGTGACGTCACAGTTACGGCACTACTTTTTCCATTCAACATTTGACGTAACCTTTGACCCAAATGAACACAGTATAATAAACATGATCAATAAATTCATAAATTTTAATATTTTATGTTAAAAAAAGATTGATTTTTTTTAAAAATACACGTAGTTATATAAATATGACTTAAAAATAAAAATGAAAAATTATAAGTTGTTACTGTATTCCGCCGGACTTTTAGAATATGGCAGAAATACAGAAAAACGTCTGCAACATTTCATCAAAGAATATTTATTTTAATATTATTATTGTAAGAATTTAAAATTTTGTTACATATATTAAATATGAAAATAATATCGTATTGTAGTTATTTATTTAAATAATTGAGAACTACATGTGCTTGAACGTCGGACTGAGCGAAAATGACAAGTACGAGTGTAATGGGGTAGCGTGACGTCACGTAAACATTTGTATCCTTGTGCTTGGAGTTAAAACAAACAAGTCAAACAGATGGATAACACGCAGTTACAATTATAATCTGTTGCAGGATAAAGTAAATACATGGTCATTGACGGTGAATAAAGGTCGTATTTGGCTCGGGGGCGAAAACGTGTAGAAAGCTCGGCAGAGCCTCGCTTTCTACACGTTTTCTCACCCTCACCAAATACGACCTTTATTCACCGTCAATGACCATGTATTTACTATATACACAGTGTGTAGGTACGACCCTCAGTATCAGGTCGAGTCCTTTTTTCGTAGCCGTGTCACTACGAGTCGCGCTCGCGCGACGAGTAGTGATACAGCTACGAAAAAAGGACGAGACCTGATACGAAGGGTTGTACATACACACTGTGTATATGATATTTTTATCTAACATTTCCTATTAGATCATTAAAACAATAAAAAACTCAATACTTTATGTGAAAAAATACATTTTACCACAGAAAACCACTGAACTATGTTATGGAATGTTTTGTAGTAATGACGTCATTGTTTACATTTGACAAATCGGAGAATCTCCAATGACGTCACAATGAGAAGTGCACGTGTACTTTACTGCCAATGTTGTAAGATTCTGTATCACGCGTGTTCGATAAGACTTGTATTTCATCAAATACAGACAGAAAAACTAGTCTAATGTTAGATAAAACTTGTATTTCGTCAAATCAGACAGAAAAACTAGTCTAATGTTAGGTAAAAGGTTTAATTTTAGTTCAAGTGAACTGCCAGTGGTAAAATAAATGAACACATTTTGAAAAAAAAATCAAAATTCTTGAAATATGAACTTAACGGATAGAAAATACTAAAATGGCCTTTCAAACTTAGTTTCTGTGATGGTATAGCATTTTCAAAAAATAACAATATATAATTGTATCTATTACATCCATTCTGTATTAAAAATATTTAAATGCATAGGAATTGGACGAAATCTGATTTCTGGTGAGTGTATTTCAAGCTTTTTTTGTGTGTGTAATGTCCAATTAATGTCCATTTCTTACCATAAAATATGTTTCTTAGTATCATTTGACGTAGAAAAAGAATTAATGTTTTAGAAGACATGCTTTGTTCTCTGTAACATTTTTTTGTCAAAAGAAAACGAATTTTGTGTCAGAAATGTATAAAGGGACATAACTGTGTCTTCATGAATTTTTTTCGCCAAATTGGAATCGGTGGGATCAAGTGGTATGTCACCTGTAGTAACTATTAAAGTCACTGATAAAATAGGTTATAATTTGTTATAGCTGGCATACTCTTGCTTAGCAATAAACTACATTTATTGGGGCCTCCAAACCTGGATTGAGAGTCACTGCGGTAGCTCAGTTGGTAGAGTGCTCGCTTCATAAATGGGAGGTCGTGGGTTCGAACCCCGGCCGAGTCTGACCCAAGACTTGGAAGTGGTTAGTGACTGTTCTTTCGCCAAGGACTCGGCATTTTTAAATGGCCAAGGACTCGGCATTTTTAAATGAAAGTCACGGTTCTTTCGGATGGGAACTTAAAATAAACGAGGTCCCGTTCACGATGGGCTTGGCATGCTAAAGAACCCTGCTGTATAATGCCATCAGCGCAACGCACAGGCAAAATTTCTGCACCTTCGCCTATAGCTGGCGACGTCTCGATATAAGTGAAATATTCTTGACTGGGACGTTAAATACCATTACCTAACTTATCTTAACTTAAACTTGGATTGAACCTCTACACAAGTTCTACAAAACAACATGCTAGCTATAGTAACAAAGTAAACAGTGACTAACATTGTTTTAGGTAAACATTGAATGTCTATGATACAAGAAGACAAATAACGACCCAGTACTATGAAAGGTAAGCGCCACTATACATGTAAACGTAATGTCATTTCTGTTTTCATTCCAGATGTGCACTAGAAGATACTTTGGCTTTCTTCCCACTGAACACCACAGCATTCGGTTACCGTTACAGAACGTTTAAGTTTATGAACTACGACACCGTGGTCGTCCATTGTGAAGCATTTATTTGTACCCTAAATGAGACGAGTGCGTCGTGTGACAGAAGCTGTAATACAACCACTACTGCCACTACTACTACAGCCACAACACCAGCGTCAGCTGGCCGCCGTCGTCGAAGAGATGTTGACTACCATCATGATACTATATATGTCTCAAGTCCACCGATGGTTGTTAAACGTACCAACAACGGTGGTACCATTATAGAGAGATGGGATGACACAACAAAAAGTAAGTTCTCCTTTATATCACTTGTTTTTGTTTTTGTTTTTAGTGTTATGGAATTCATCTTTTGGGTAAAATTTGCTAAAATACATATTGGTCCTTACTTTTTTTTCTCATTTCAACATCAAAAAAATATTATTTCCAAAATTTTGGTGCGAGCACTACTAATGAGGAATTTTATTCTTCTAGTACTGCAAAATTTGACCAGGGACCAGTTGTTCAAAGGTTAATTAGCTTCATCAATTGATTAGTCAAAATTTACATTCGCATAATTTCAGATATATTGTGAAAGTATTGTTGAAAATGTCGTAAGTGAATAGAATTTCATCACACTGAAGCACATGGTTATGAATCTTTGGATTTGGTAATGGTATGTTGATTTTTATTGATGTTTTGAATTTGTGTTAATCATTGATTAAGCTAATCAAGCTTCGAACAACTGACCCCTGATTTAGTTATAATTAGGTTGATAGCTTTAATAATTGCAGGCACATCGTCAAAGTATTTTAATAATACTTTCATCTCATCTCAACCGTGACACATACACGCACATGCTATTTAACCATTTTATTTGCGAGCCCGTACCAACTTTGCACATATTCTTATATTTTTATGTCCGTGCGATATGTAACTAGTGAACCTAGAAATTATGGAAAGAGGTTGACGTGAAAGAATGTACCTAGCTAGGTATTATGTTAACCCAGATCTTTTAAGTGTTGTGTAAAATCCTGCAATTTAAGCATGTGACACACATATAAACTGGGGTCGTTCCTGGACCCCTTTTCTGGGTCTGCCACTGTATGAGTTAGAATGCAAAATATGTGATAATGCCAAAGGCTCTCCAACAGTTTTATAACAAATCCACTGTGTTTTTACATTAAAATTGTGAAGTCAAAAGCAAAACCAAATACTAGTACTTGCTACAATATATTAGTGATTGAGTGACCGGTGATCTTAAGAGGAAGAAGACGACTCTAACTGCCTAAGTTCGGTGATTGAGAAAGTTTCTCGGACATCTTACTAAAGGTCGGCAGTTGTTGTACTGAGACTTCATTTTCACCAAGCATCGCAGAACTGACCGACTCTATGTAAATGAAAGAATCTTGCTATTATATCTTGCAATGTTAGTGTTTTGATATTATGTTTGATAAACGTTTCTTGTATTTATTGTTGTAGAGTCTGGTTCCTCTAGTAAAGTCACTGTGCCGATGACAGTATCAACACAGAAACCATCAACAAGCACAACTGCGGCACCAAAAACAACAACAATAACAAGGAAACCAACAACTGCAGCACCAACAACAAAGAAACCAACAACTGCAGCACCAACAACAACGAAACCAACAACTGCAGCACCAACAACAAAAAAACCAACTGCAGCCCCAACAACACAGAAACCAACTGCAGCCCCAACAACACAGAAACCAAAAACTGCAGCCCCAACAACACAGAAACCAACTGCAGCCCCAACAACACAGAAACCAACAACTGCAGCCCCAACAACACAGAAACCAACAACAGCATCACCAACAACACAGAAACCAACAACAGCTGCACCGAAAACAACAACGCCAACAACAACAATGGAACCAAAAACAACCAAGTTGAAATTCACCACCAGCCATAAGGTTGTCAAGGTAACAGAGTCACATGACAATAACATCCAATCAGGAAACGACAATAAGAAAGCAGAGCAACAGTCATCAGTTGTGCCTTCATCTAAAAAATCCGAGTCTGTTAAAAAGGAAGAAACAATTGCCATTAAAAATGATTTCTTTATAGCTGCGGTAGGAGGGAATCCTTTATCTAAGTGTCCCCCGGTGTTTAGTTTATCACAAACTCTTTTTTCTATATTTATTATGGTTTTATCAGTGGTGCTTCTTAGTTAGCGGTTTAGACATTATAATTTATTTATTTTTACATTTTGTATGCATTTATATTTATATACAGAAAATCCGTCCACCCCTGTTCCATAAATGCTCAATTGAAGATTTACCATTTTATCTTGCTCAATTTGGCGTTTACTTTTCTGGTACCATTAAAATTAAAGAATGTAGTTACATGTACAATGGTAGTGTATTTGATATGGTATTTTTACGCTGAAGTGTTTAACGCCTTTAATTCGATCATTTTAATATCATGCGCGTATTGATTTTTTTGAAAACACAAATGTTTTTAATATCCATAATCATCACGATACGAATGTTTAACATGACCCTTTCCAAACTTTCTAAAACGTCTGCAATTTACATGACCTGTAATTTTTCCAAAATAAGTATGATTTTCTAACAGATAAATGGTTTTGGACTTTTTTTTCAAAAATATTTTCTTTTGAAATTAATTCCAATTGGAAGTTTCAGTTTTTCCAATTGGAATTCCAATTGGATTTTTTATAAATTGGAATTCCAAATGGAATTTTACAAAAAACTTTAAATATTTCAAAAACTAGCCAAATTAAAAAAAATTGTAATTTTTTTTTATTTAAGAAAGGTACTTTACATTATGATTTTCTCAATCAGAAGTCTCCTTGGGGTGGCGCAACTATGGAAAGTTGTCCGATCGCATGTTAGGTACCATACAGAATTATCTACATTTGTAGTATAGTCTGCAATTAAAAATTAACTTGTATACAGCATGGTACGTTTTACATTTGAAGAATTTTAAATGGATTTGATTGTTATAATCTTATGCGCTGTTTTTTGCTTACTTTCTACAAAATCAAATAAAACATTTTTTTTTAATTTCCATGTTAATCATAATCGGAAATAATAAATTGTCATATGATAATCTTTCAAAGTTCCAAGTTTGACTAGTTATTATATGTATGTCATGGAGCTGGTAGAACTTGACTAGTAATGTTGCTTTTCATATTGTGCTAGTTTACTAGAAACTGTGATATCTTATATTTTATACTGCGTTGTAGATTTATCCAAAAACTGTTTTTACCAAATTAAAGTTTTAATAAAATGAAGATTTAAAAATTTGTTTGGATGTCTTAAACAGATGTAAATATAACAATGAGATAAAAATAATAATTAAATGTATTTCTTTATATTTCTATAGATTTTATCTTTTAGAGTTGAGTTGAGTTGAGTCAAGAATATTTCACTTATATCGAGGCGTCGCCAGCTATAGGCGTAGGTGCAGAAATTTTGCCTGTGCGTTGCGCTGATGGCATTATACAGCAGGGTTCTTTAACGTGCCAAGCCCACCGTGACACGGGACCTGGTTTATTTTTAGTTTCCATCCGAAAGAGCCGTGACTTTCATTTCGTAATGCCGAGTGCTTGGCGAAAGAACAGTCACTACCCACTTCCAAGTCTTGAGTCAGACCCGTTCGGGATTCGAACCCACGACCTTCCACTTACGGAGCGAGCACTCTACCAACTGCAGTGGTTTTATCTTTTAGAAATGAAACAACTACATATATGTCTTTAAAAATTAGAATAATGATGCTATGAAAATAAAATATTTATTTCATAATTGTAAGAAAATTGCCAAAATGGCAACATTTAGTTTAAACATTATTTATTGTCACGAATTACTAAAACAAAATTCAAAAACAAACATATCAATCCATGTTCAAATCTCAATCCCAAAGCAATGTAAAACGACAATAAAAGGGTTAATGAAAAACAAACATACCAATCCATGTCCACATCACAATTCTAAAACATTTTGAAACTGACAATTTAAATTAAACACGCGAACATCTACCAAAGAAGTGAGGCTGGGTGCTCCGAAAAGGTAAGCACCTTCTGTGTAGCTAGCTACATCTGCCACGTGTATAACTAAATAATATTTACAGACAATACGGATTTTTGTAAACAAAACCAATTTCTTACATCTATATCAGTTTCTCAATTCAGAAAATTACAAAGAAATATTATACATGTAACATTTTCATGCGAACTATTTATGGAAAAGAGGTATCAAGATCACGTGACAAGGAAACGAACACCATAAACCATACAGAATTTTTAACTTCGGACCCGAACATTACTTCGAGATATTGGGAGTATTCGAATTACAGAAGTTTGACTATCGAAGTTGTATCTATATAGTTTAGATGGGTACCGTATCGGACAAAATATTTGGCCACGCACAACCACCCGCCCCTATTAAATTAAGGTGTGGCCATCATTGTATCCGAGGTGTTTCTATATAGTAATAGATTTGTCAAAAATGTTATCGTTATCTGAATTTTCAAAACGGCGAATGTAAAGCCTATTAGCCCGAACTCAATGCATTGGCGTTCGAGGTGTTTTAGAAACAAAAAATATGCGGTGTATAACTGGCGATTTAGGCTCAACATACTGTCAGAATAATGTGTGAGTTTTTGCTAAAGATAATTTATTCACATAATATCGAGACTTCGCCAACTGTCAACAAAGGAGTAGGTTCACGAAGGGGCAAAAATGGCCCAATCTCGAAAAATCTTCAAAATAAGTAGATATATAGTCTGAGAAATGGGGAATCTAAATCCATATTGTTTTGGTCAAAAATACATCATACGTTTCCATGGCAACCGCGCATAGTATGATCACTTTACTGACATGAATTCATGTGTAAATAGCAAAGTTGTGTATGAAATGTAGCATGTAAGATTTATAAAATTACTGATAATATTCTTCTGAATTAGAATTACTGCATGTCCGAATATTTGATTTTTCCAAAAACAAGTGATGTTTAAGAAATAGCATTTTGAGTTTTTGTTACCATGGTTACCATTTTGCATAAATCTTAAACGCGTAAATACCCAAAAAGGTATTTATTAATTATTATAATCATCACTGCTATAAAAGTACATACCCCATTACCCTATAATATATCACAATTACATTTTTGAAAATTTGAATTATTTTTATTGACGCATCATCACATGCTATATTTACACATTTAGTTGGCCAGCAAGAACGTAACATAAATAACGACAACAAACACAGAGATTTTGCTAGCACAAATACAGGTATAGGGGAGATAATTCACATATTTTGGGTGAATGGATTTATTTGCTCAGTGCATGTTTATGGTTTATATAATGCTTCTAGATATTAAATACCTAAGTAAAAGTCAATAAGATACACAATTATTTACTTTTTTATTTTATCATTTAAGTTCTAAGGCATTTTAAGAGAAGGGGCAAGTTATTTCATAAACAGATGCTTCCAACATTTAGCTTTATCTCGCCATTTGGGGTTCTTAAGTTAAACAATTGTTCAATGTAACAAGAGGCCCAATGGGCTTGATATGCCCACCTGATAAAAATGGCTAGCATAAACATTTCAAGAAAACATAAATACTGAAACCCAAATGTCAAAATATTTCTTGAAGTAACGATTTGAGGCTAAAATAGTAAAATTGACCTTTTTTAATATATCAAGATTATTGTTAGGCCAATACCTACAATATTATAATATGCATGCCTATACAAAAAGTTAATAGTTTTCGAGATAATTAACAATTTCGGTATTGTTTTGCATATGTAACCTTGACCTTTGAACCTGTGACCTTTTTCTATACACCAAAATGTTTGTTGTATCAATACCTACAACATTCTAATTACATGCCTATACAAAAAGTTAATAGTTTTCAAGATAATTAACCATTTCTATATTCTTTCGCACCTGTGTCTTTGACATTTGAACCCATGATCTTAATCTATACAAGAAAAGGATTCTTACATCAATTCAAACAAAATTCTAATATACATGCCTGTACAACAAGTTTATAGTTTTCCATCAGAAAGGCAAAAAATTAGGTCATGACCTTTATAACTGAACTCGAACCCATTTTCATGGAATTACAAGAATATGACAAAACTGAAAACCCCATGTCAATTTCTGATCAAATAGTCAAGTTATAACAATTTGAAGTTATTTTACGATCTTTTCACAATTATACGCAAAAAACGCATAACCTGTTTTTGTCCGATTTTCACGAAATAAACAAATTATAGGCTTAAGACCCTTAAGAAGCCAAATATCAAATCAGATCGTTGCTTTCGGAGATTTTTTAGGATTTTTTGCACCGGTAGGTCACCTTGACCTAGTTATGGTAGCCATGGCAACGCCATGAACAAATCTGAATTGCACCGGCCCATATATATTTCTGACCACGTTTAATTGAAATCTGTCCGGTAGTTATAGCGAAAAAGTCGAAAATAGGTATTAACTACGCACAGACGCACGCATTCACACACATACGTGTACGCTGCGCTATTTCATAAGCTCATATGACCTTCGGTCAGGTGAGCTAAAAATCAATGTAAGTAGTTCTTTAAACTTAGTATGTGGACCTCCGAATTTTTTATTTTCATTCAAAAGAAAAATGCAGTAAGTAGATCTACATACATTGTATTACATTAACATGGAGTACCAACCAACCCTATAATTTCTATTATAATTTTATAAACTTGCATAATTTAATTCGAACAAATAAAATAAATATTATTAAACAGTTTAATTTTAAATTTTATAATTTCAAAGTTTCATCACTGAAATCAATGCTGCAAGTTTACATTATCTATCCCATTCATGACTTTTGGTTCTCTTTCAGTTAAATACTCTTTGTATATGAAATGATCCATTTCTACTAAAAACCAAGCAACTAACTTATTTCTTTCATATTTTCTAAATCTACAGCACAAACTTATTAAAAGACACATTATTTAGTATTCAACACAATAACTTTTATTTTAATGATACACACTGTTAACTTCCACGTATTACAATTAACAGAAAAGTTACCTAATTGACACAATATATACCATTTTTAATGTATTTTATAATTAAAAAAAATGGTATATGATGGTAGGTCAGCTATGGAATCGTTATCCTATTTCCCCTATCATTCCTGAACTCACCATTTCGATATTAGTGGAAAAAATCTTGATTTTGACGTAAAAGAATACCATTACTCGTCTCTCTCTCTCTCTCTCTCTCTCTCTCTCAGAATCGTGATCTTATGTCTACGTCGAAGCACAAGATGTTTAAAGTATTGTCAATTTTTAATAAATTTTATATAGAATTTTAAAAAAAGTTATCAGACAGTATCATTGGGTATAGGATATGGTGTACATGTATACGTAATAGTTTGATGGTATGTTATGTCACGGCATCTTAGAAAATAATTGGCAGTATATCTATCTTAATAGAAACATGTAAATAAAATGACCAATATTTTATATATTGCAGGCAGTTTAAAAAAAAAACGATATAAAATACCGGTATATATGCATATGTTGATAATTATTATTTAAATTAAAAACTGAATTAGCAAGTTCGAACTCACGACAGTATGTTTGCCGATATCTTGTTTTTTTATAATTGAAATAATATATAAGTACAGATAGTCGTTATCTAAAAAATAAATAAATAAAAACTCATGAAAAAAAAACATAAAATTAAAAGTTTAGCAGGTAAATCGCGACAGTATGATATTGCTTATGTATATATAAATATAATTTTTTTAAATATTAAAATTTTATAACTATATTTGATATTTAAAAAATAGAATTATATATATAATAATAAAAAATAAAATATGAAAAAAATTGTTAACAAAAAAAACAGTGACATTACGCGGATTGGAACTGACAATATTCCGATTACTAGACAAACGCATTAGACCACTCGGCCACAATTGGATCAATGGTAAAATAGTAGGCATACATTTAGAAAATTCGAGTCGTGTAAAATTAGTTACCAAGGTATCCTGGAAAATCATTTAAATTCTATATATTAAACGCTAGTGAACGACCCGTACCCGTAATGGACCATCCTAGATTACTACTTGATCCTTGTGCGCACGTACGTGCACACTGTCAACCACTTAATGCTGCCGCATATTTGTCTTCAATAATTTAAAATTTATTCTTTTTTTTTATTTTATTATATTTTTCCAATTTCATAAAATAAACTGAAGAAAAGAAACAACTGTATGATAGTCCAATAATTAAATCCAGACGTCAAAACGTCATTTTAAGGGAGAGGTTTGGGTTCTCCTAGGCCGATAATCCGGCAGGATTTCCAAAAGGCAACGAATCTCGCTGTTCAGATCGGCGATTTTTCTCACCGTTTTTTAAAAAATTGAGTGTGGCCGCAGCCTTCGACCAACACAGAATTTTGTGTAATGAAATATTTACATGTTTTTACAGCTGGTTTAAAAATGGCGTTGGTCGATGCATGCAGCCACTGTGAATTTTTCCAAAAAAGGAGCCAAATCTGGCAAAAATGCACATTTTTCTGTATCAACGCCCGATTTGACGGCACTGTACAAAATATATAATGTGATGGGATGTAAACTGACATTTGATATTTCAAATATGGACACCAGAAAAGTAAAAAATATATAAATTAGATTGATTGTGAGTTGTTTATTTCTCGAAAAATCGGGCCGCTAGCCTGTGTTTGTGAATTTAGCCCTTTCATCAAATAAGTGGACGGTGGAGGAAACCGGAGTGACGTAGATGATCTATATACGCCATTGTGACGTTATTAGTAGATACTCTGTGTGCCTATTATCAGAATCATCAGTTGTTATCGAAGTTTGATTAATTGATAGCAACGGGTTTAATTCAGTTTCGGTCGTATCCAAGTTTAACGCTTTGGTTCTTTATGTCAACTGAATAAAATGCGACGCCCATTCTTAAAATGGTGACTTTTTGGTATCAATCTTCTATTCTTATATAGTTTTTTTCTTTCAATTTTGCAAGTATACAACGAAAAAGCTAACCTAGTTACCTACATCTGAATTAATGGGTATCATGTAGACATTCAAAGTATTTAGACATAAGGTAATGGTTCCTACATTGGAATCACTGATTTGTAGTATTCATCATACATGTGGTTCTAAGAGAAATACTATTTTTGGGGACAATTTTTTTTATGTACAGTTTCCGTTGAATGTATTTTTGTAATAGACATAACTGGAATGAATACTATTCGGTTGGCACGTAAATTCGTTGATCAGGCTATTCACGAAAACAACGGAAATTTAGACACCGCGGAAAACTACGGATTTCACATATTTTGAACATATGAGAGAGAGAGAGAATTTAGAGACAATAACAATGGACAATTGATTGAATGAGGAATGGAGTTTACTCCACAGGCAAGAATGTTTCACTTATATTGAGACACCACAAGAGATATATTATATATTAGGATCACTGGTTAAGCAAAAGAAAATTGCCACAGTTTGTTTTATAAACACAATAATTTTATTCACTGAACTGTCTACAAAAAGCATTGATAGTGCCGCTATTCATTTTGCTTTGCTTTTGCACGACAAGAGAAGTTACAGCACTATCAACGCCATTTCTAGACAGCTTAATAGTTATATTTACATTTTTTTTTTTTTTTTTTTTTTTTTTTTTTAATCCATGTACAGAAATCGAGGTCCGACCGTATACCATTGATGCGTTTAAGACGATGGTCTCATCACCTGTATTAAGTCACCTGTGCGATCGCCAGCCCGTTAAGGTAGTTCCATACCATGGTGACGTCGTCGTTTTGTGCGTACGGTCGAAATGTCAGATTTGACGTCTTTTTATCTATGACGTCACGAATGTGTGGTCTTCGGCGCCTACAGAATTATGGCGGGAACGGTGTTATGCTATGGCATTCAGTAGAATAATTTTTTGCATTCACAAAAGATTAGAATTCACAATATTAATTCTGTGCACTATTTTTAAGAAGAAAATATATATTGTACATAACGGAAATTAGGTAGATCTACACTGTTGAGAGTACTATTCTAAATAATTGAAAGATTTGAGTACATTGTTTAAATTTTGAAGACGGTATTTTAAATGCCGCTTTATGTTTGTTTTTTCAGTGATTTTAAATACAAACTGACGATTCTTCAATAAACATAATGATGATCATTTTTCTCGGTGTCAAATTTTAGCAGTTTGGCTATGTTCTTGTATTTGCGTTTCATTCAGCGCCTAAAATCAAGAACGCTTCATCAATGTATACGAATCCCCTTCCACTTTAACTGATCTGTGTTGGGTAACGGTTGCTATGTGTTTCTATGGGTGACAGACCATATGAAAATTAAATTGGTTTTGTTTTGCACAGCCAAATAGCTCACAATCAGTATTTTTGTTTATTTGTTAATACCAAACGAAAAACAACGAGTTCATAATAGTATCCTAGGACATTATTGGTAACTTCTTGCGTAAGGAATGATGCTTTTTTCTTGTTTCAGGATTTTGATGCAATTTTATGAAAAAAGTAGCTTGACGACCCCCTATTTTTTTGTTTTCAAAAATCAAACTTATATATTTATGTGCAATATATGTAAAAATCAGGGGTGGTATTCGACTTAGTTTTTTAAAAATCTACAAATTAACGAAAGAGTGTTACTTTTAGTTTTCTGGAAATTTAATGTTCTCTCTTGATAGGTGGCGCTGTAGAAAAATACCACGTGGCCGGAAGTAAAATTCCATTGGTCCAAATAATCTTCATGACATTATAGTTAATTTTTTGGTTTTTAAGCATGACAAAAAATTATTAATGCTTATTTGTTGATAACAGTAGTAATATTTTGATCATTTATGTCGTGAAAATGGCCACCAGGTGGCGCTTCAGAACTTCTTAAGCAAGTCGAATACCTGCCCTGAAATTTTGGCATGTTGAATGGTTTATACCCATGTACAACATATCAAAATTTCAATATGTGTTTTCAGGCGATTTGTAAAGTATGGAACTACCTTAAAGGCCGGGGCTCAACTATAAAAGGAAACCAATCAGAAAAACATGGTAGAATTCAAATTTCTTGGCCACATTCAAAGTTGGGAAGGTTTTTTGAAAATATCTAAAGACTTAATGATTGTCTTAGTTTGAAATTTGGCACCAAAGTTAGATTACCATAATAGACTTTGTAGGGCAAACATAAAGTTGAACAAAAATGTTTTTATTGAGTAATTTTATAAAATAAAACTTGAAGTGGACAGTGTTTTGGGGAAGATTGACAGGTAAATAGGCGGAGTTTGATGTGTGATACAGGTAAAGTTCAATAAGTTATACCAAGCACATGGTTGCCAAAATGTAAACAAAATAAATGAAGCCTCTTACCTGTATTTATCATTTTCCAAATTAAATAATCCATGATATTTATATTGCATCCTTTTAAATCATAACATTCCAATTCCAGTCTCATGTATAACTAAATTTAAATAGGCCCACTAATCATTAGTAAGTTATATTTTCCTTATTTCATACTAACCCCCCCCCCCCCCCCCTTCTGTAAAGTCATGCTAGGTAGTAGGGTAGTAGCCTAGTAGAGCCATATTTAAAATGATTTTTGTCCTGATACATTTTGGTCAAAATTTAACTTGTATTTTCAAAATATGTCTGATCAACATTATTAAACTGTCAACTAATTTTTGTCTTCAATTTTTCTTCTTGATTTTCCATATTGTATTGGCATATTGTCTTTCAATGACATTGCTAATATTTTCATTTCCAAGATTTAAACACATGAATCCAATAATTAGGTATAATTCACACTTTTCTGTCCAGCTCAATAAACTTTTAAAATATTTCATTAACATCACTCCAAAAAAAAACAGTTTGCTAATGAGAAAAGCATTGCATCTTTATGTCCTTGCCAGGTTCAATGACTTTACAGCAAACATAAAATGTCCAAAATCCGCCATTTTCACACATTTAGATTGTTAAAAAAATTAATAGGGTCAGATATACCCCAAGTCATCTGAGCAAAATTAGAAAATATCTTTATAGAACTACAGACATGCATGTTAATTAATAATGAAGTTAAGAAACCAAATACATGTAGTTGCTTCATAAAATATTTATTAAAGACTAACTATATTAATAAATATTCTAATGCCAAATTTTATAAATAAGATATACAAATCCCTGCTATACCTCTTTTACATAAGGATGGTCATTCTTCATTTGGCGGGAGAAAATCTCATTGACTAACATAATAACTAAGTCAAGGATGAATTTTTTTCAATAGAACTGTTTACTTTTACTGTGTTAGTTAGACTTTATTTTTGTGGTGAATGGGAGTAGATCTAATGGCTATTAAAATTGAAAGAAAGCAAACATCTACAGATGACTGTTATTCTACATCAACTTTATTTTGAATACAACCATGTGGATTTATTTATAAATTTATTTTTAACAAAAGGTCAGCTAAGACACACCTTTTTGACCATATAAGAGATAATTGCCATCCGTACGGATGGGAACTGCATATACCCGATTTTCAAATTTAAATTTCACCAATAACAATATTATTTTCTGAAAATGTCTGGTTCTCAGTGAAAAATACATACTGTCACGAATATTCAAATATAAAAATGATTAAAATATCTTGAAAAAAAATCCATTCCACTTTTTGATTTAAAATATGGTGACATTTTACTTAATTTCCCTATGAAACTCATTAGAAAGTGCACAGCACTGTTTGTATAAACAGCTTTTTTCTTATTAAAGATATAGAAAAGTGAAAATGTCTGGTTTTCATGATAAAGTTCACATCGTGATGAAAATTCAGTTAAAAAAATCTTTGTGGTACCTTTAAAAAAATCCATTCCACTTTTAATTTGAAATTTAGGTGGTACAATATTTGTATCAATATTTCAGTCAGTGGATAAGGGCCAATATGATAGACTACCGATATGTATATACTATGGATATGTATAAATACTAGCCTACTGGATCTAATACAACATTGTGTCCTTTTCTATTTAAAATATTATTAAAGAATTAAATCAAGTTAAAAAAATAGGAAGTAATGAAACGTGCACATTTTTATTTTCCATTTTATTATAATTCTTATTTATTTAACTAATAGAGTATGAGACGTTAAAATAACAAAAGTTCAGAAAAAATATGCACATTTTTATTTATTATATTTCATATTTCATTTAAATAATAATAATAATACTATCTATTTTATTCAAGTTTCAAAAGTAATCAATGCCATAAAACATTTCACAGTTTAACCCTAAATGAAATACAACATGATTATTCCCAGCCATGTTATTATTATTAGGAAACAACATTGAAGGTGACTTAGTTAAAATTAACATTTACATTTAAATAATTGTCTATTGAACGGATTTAAAATTGTTTTAATTATACTCAAATAAACAAAACAGAGTGACGAAAAATAAATTTATAACTAATATTTATTAGATTTTCAAACGGTTCATGATAAAATTATCATTCAAATACATCACATTTAATAATAATAATAATAATAATAATAATAATAATAATAATAAATAATAATAATAATAACACCACGCAGTTACTACCTCTAATTTAAATAAAGCTGTGATGTTAATTGCCTGCCATGACACAAATAACATGATCTAGGTAAAGTGAAGGGTTAGGTTCGATTTTTTGTTTATGAAGTATATATATTAAAAAGTTATTTTGTTTTTTATTACTGTAATAACTTTAAAACAGTGGCGTGTACGATATGCATTTCTAATCGCTGGAATACTTAATCAATAATTAACGTCACGCGTACATAGGCACTAGAGCTAGAAAGAGATGAGTGTGACGTCACATTAGCAATGGCATAAATTACTCATATTTCTACATTTGGTCTCACATGAAAACATCACAAATATAAAGATATGTAAAATATTACGTACCATTCTGCTATATAGACCAGTAACCATGGGTAGTAACAGCCACTGAATTTTGGTGTATTTGATGAAAGAAAAATCCTTTTAAATGTTAATTTTTTTCTGTTTATGCTTTTTAAGGTTTAACCAGTCCTTTTGTCTTATGCGGATTCTCTTTTTAAAGAATCAATTTCTTAATAGCACTTCTCAATAATTATGTGGTAGTTTATATGACAGTGAACATCTATAAACTCGTAAATAACTAATAAAGCAGTTATTTTTATTGTTCACTTATAAAGTACAGGCCTGTCGAAAGTTTAACACTAAACTATTGAGTGTCGAATTTGCAGCTAATTTCGGCTCCTGTCACCAATATATCGACAGCTACGAATTTGTAGCTAATTTCGGCTCTCGTCACCAATATATCGACAGCTACGAATTTGCAGCTAATTTCGGCTCTCGTCACCAATATATCGGCAGCTACGAATTTGCAGCTAATTTCGGCTCTCGTCACCAATATCGGCAGCTACGAATTTGCAGCTAATTTCGGCTCTCGTCACCAATATATCGGCAGCTACGAATTTGCAGCTAATTTCGGCTCTCGTCACCAATATATCGGCAGCTACGTGTACTATATCTTGCAGCAGTGTCTTGGCCACCATATATAGCTACCAATGTTTCGGATAAGTGGTAGCTGAGCTTTATGTTAGCTCAATGTTAAACTTTCGAAAGTATTGTAAAGTAAATATTTAAATATTGGAATTGAAATATTTTGAAAATTATTTATTTATTATTTTATAAATGTCTACAAAATCGTTACAATTTATTTCATAGTTCATAAAATTTCAAGCAGCTACACTGACTTACAAATGTACATGTTACTCCTAAACTTCAATAATATTTAAGTAGTCTACAAAATTGTATTATAAAACAGTCTTTCATTGTAGATTGGAAACTCTATAGCTAAGGGATGTCACTGTCATACATAAATACGCTAAACTAATTATTTCATACACAAAACGTACCAAAACGCGATTCCGCGCCGATTGCTTTTGTGACCGGAATCACACGTCTGCCGAGACACGGGTATAATTTTTATGTCTCTTCTGAAGGACCCGTGACTTTCATTTATAAATGCCGAGTGCATGGTGAATAAACAGTCGCTACCTATTTTAAAGGCCAGTAAAATTTTATTCCATTTTATTTGAACCTGTATATCAGAACCACCTGCCTATGTATAAAGGCCCTTTGTTGGTCTCTTATATGCCCTTTGTAAACATGTTTTACTGTATCTCTGCATGTTTTATCAGAACTCATTAATTGTTATCAAAGTTTGATTAAGGCCTATTACAATACTGATATAAACGTATTAATCCAGACTACTCTTCACCGGCTTAACCATGATTTATTCTGGTTTTATATTGAGCCTGATTTTGATAGGCTAATTATGACATAGAGTTTACATACATGTACATTATTATTACTGGACAAATTTATGTCTCGGATGGTGATTACTAATGAAGTACCACTGCTGGTGGACTAATATCCCCAAAGATAACATAAACTCAGTTGACAATACTTTTGTCAGAAATATATACGATTGTCTAAATTTCTGCTAGTTCGTACCTGAAAATCCCTAAAAACTAAGGTATTCCCTCATGCAAAGTTCTTCTTTTGCTAAATCTTGTAATATATATACTATGGTCATTTGGATATTTGTTCAACCCCTTGAAATAGATTTTGGTTTCACAATTTTGGTTCAAGCACTACTGATGAGGAATTATATTCCGAACCTGCCACACGCAAGAACCGGTATAAGTAGCCTTGATTGGCAGGCGGCCATTATACAGAGGTTCTATCAACATAATAAAGAGCAATTGAAATTCACATAACTTTGCTCCAATTTTCAAAATCATTCCATAAATAAGATTTTCCTTTACTTCAACTTAGTCAATTTTCAAGGTTATTTTTTAAACTACTAACAAATACAAATGTTTTAAGCTAGAAGTGTTCTTCAAAATATAACCTTAAATTTCTCAATATCTTAAAAAACAACAAACAATGTGAGTTTTTGTCGGATATAAGTTAAAGGAAAATCTTAGTAAAGGAATGACTGTGAAATTAGTGCCTGTATTCAATACAGGTCCTAATTAATCATAAATAACAACCTTAAATAAACAATAGTCACCACCTATACATGTATGGTCCATCCTAGAATCCCTACGTACGGGGGTAGGTGTTCGGGTTTCACAAAATTAAAGTGACATGGTGATATATGGTTCTAGATCATGTCCAAAATAATATTCAAATTTTGAATAAACAAATCACACCCAAATATCATAACGAGTTTTATAGTTTTGTTACTTACATAAATAATCAGTCACTTGTTAATGTCTACTTCCATATGTCATAGTGCAATTAAACAAAATTTACCACGGGCAGTAAAAGTTATATCAGTCCAATAACACGTATATTGACCGCAATGTAAAAGCATGTTTATGTGCCATATCTTAGGTTATATCACGACGGGCAATATTTCATTCGATTTTCATTTTATTTTCCCAGACTAAATTGGGATAGGAAGATTTTTTTAACTGTAAAAAAATGAAAATGGATTTTTTATTTCGTCACTTATGATACAATGATTTGCGGCTCCTCAGGGATCGAGAAATCACAATAGAATTTAGTCTAATATTATATTTATAAGCCTTTGCAAAACTCACTATTATAGACGATCATGGATTATCGCTGGATATTCTCACATGTTTAGCAAGTGTGGATTATTACTTCACAACTTCAGCTTCAATATCGATACCAAGAAACCAACGTGGACATTTCTGATCAGGAAAATCGTACATATTGTGTAGTGAAATGTATTAAACAACACGAAAGGACATGTTCATAGTGAATAGAATCGAAATATGTCACTTTTGCTCATAGCATTATTGTCGATATGTTTTTTATCAGGTAAGATTTTAGTTCATTATATGCATTGAAATAGTAAGCTCAAACCATTTAAATTCGCTACAAAACATAAGTTTTAGTTTTGCCCATTCACAGAGGTGCTTCGGTGGCCGAGCTGTCTATAGCGTGCTATTACTGATCGCCAAGCCTCTCGCCACCTAGATTTGGCTCTTGTTCGGGACAGATCCAAATGTGAGAAAGTTTGTCAGTTCGCTTGACGAATCAAAGTTCGGTCGTTTTCTCCAGGCACTCTGGTTTCCTCAACCTTACCAGAACTGAATGCTTAGGAATAAGTAATATTATTGACTGAAGTGAAACACTTATACAAATAAGTCTCTTTATAACCTCTTACTCAATCTTTGAAGACAAGTTTATGGTGATAAAGCTTTAAAAATAATTATTAAATGTTCAATAATCTTGAAAATCATTTTAACAACTTAAATGGATATCTCATCGACCCGGATGTCTGGAACCGAAATAATAGGCTACCGTTTCATTAAATTGTAAAGTTTGTGCAAAACGTTTTTGAAACCGTTTACGATACAATTCTCAAAATCATATTGATTGGTTGATTAATAAAAAAAATAATTCACTTTTATCAAAACGTCATCAGCTTTAGGTGAAGTAGCAGAGATTTTGACCTATGCCGGGCGCTCGGGGCAATATTAATGTACCTGATATATATCAAGTTTTTAAGGTCTCTTCCTAGGGACAATGAAGCTGTCATTTCTGTAAATGCCGAGTGCGTGGCGAAAGAACAGTCACTACCCATTTTCAAGTCTTTGTCAGACTCCCACATACTGAGGGAGCACTATCAAGTGAGCTACCGTGGTGTTCCCAAAATTTATTTCATTTTACAGGAAAACGTCAACGTGCGTCTCCATATCCAATAACATAATCTTTATTACAGTGTAATCATATTCCTTAGTGTTTGTTACCTTCAAAGAAACCAGAACAGAGATTGGTTAACGTGCAAAAATCCGAAATCTGCCGGGGTACATAAACGCACGTCACGTCTAAGACAAGGAAAGTACCCTCGCACATCGCGGAACTCTAGTTACAGTAAACAAACATATGTCTAACTGAATACGAAATTAAGTTTGAAAAGAACCTTGAAGGGTGACAAAACGGTCTACATGATTTTTGTTGGTTACGTGGTCGCGTGTACACAGTCAAAGATCAATGTACTCTAAGCCGTCGCCGCTGCCTACAGGTCAGGGTACATAAGTATCTGACAGAGTACACGGGGCCGGTTAACCTGCCAAAACCCTGATAACGTATAATGGCATGTTGCTGTGTATGGATTTACAAAGGTGTTGTGTAAATATCGAATATCGAAATCATTTGCTGGGTTGATAAAGTAGATATTATTTAGATTAGACTTTCTGATGTTTTGACATTTAATTCAGTGCAATGTCAACATAGTATCCAGAGTATCAGACTTGCGGGAAACGGATCTACTGCAAATAGGGGAAGAGTTGAAATACAAAGCAATAACATATGGGGGACAGTTTGTAAAGACAATTTTGACGAGAATGCAGCGACTGTAGCATGTAGAATGCTAGGATTTAAGTGAGTATAAGCATTTACATAATTATTATAAGAATTGGGCGTCGCTAAATTTTGTCGCTTCATGTTACCCCGTCCGTATCACGTCAACTGGATGTCATTTGATTTCGTGATGTCATCTATCTTTGTCCATATTACGCCAATCAAGTATTAGGTGTCATTTAATTTTGTTATGTCATCTATCTTCCTCCGTATTACGTCAATCAAGAATTGGATGTCACTCAATTTCGCGATGTCATGTAACTTACCCCGTATGACGTCAGTCAAGTATATTGGATGTCACTCAGTTCTGTGATGTCATCTTACCCCGTATGACGTCAGTCAAGTATTGGATGTCACTCAGTTCTGTGATGTCATCTTACCCTGTATGACGTCAGTCAAGTATTGGATGTCACTCAGTTCTGTGATGTCATCTTACCCCGTATGACGTCAGTCAAGTATTGGATGTCACTCAGTTCTGTGATGTCATCTTACCCCGTATGACGTCAGTCAAGTATTGGATGTCACTCAGTTCTGTGATGTCATCTTACCCCGTATGACGTCAGTCAAGTATTGGATGTCACTCAGTTCTGTGATGTCATCTTACCCCGTATGACGTCAGTCAAGTATTGGATGTGACTCAGTTCTGTGATGTCATCTTACCCCGTATGACGTCAGTCAAGTATTGGATGTCACTCAGTTCTGTGATGTCATCTTACCCTGTATGACGTCAGTCAAGTATTGGATGTCACTCAGTTCTGTGATGTCGTCTTACCCCGTATGACGTCAGTCAAGTATTGGATGTCACTCAGTTCTGTGATGTCATCTTACCCCGTCTGTTTTACGTAGACCATATACATGTATACTGGGTTTTACTCAATTTTGTGGCGTCACCTTACCTTAGTTTACTAAAAGCGATGCGATATGATTGGTTTTTGGACAAAGACATGAATCAAAATTGCGTCCATGCACCTTAGTTGAATATATTCCTACTGTTGCAGTGATTACAGTGTTTGTCAAATGTCAATGGTTTAATTTTTGTCGATAACATCGGCTTTCTCCGCTAGCCCAGAACTCTCGATATAAGTGAAATGATATTGTTTGGAACTGAAACTAGTTTTGAATAAGACACCCTTTCAACCAACTAACAATATATCCATACTTCAACCTTCGTCTCGTTAGGATTAACCTTGAATTTCAGTTTCACTTTAATCAAGTCGTAAGAGTTTAGCTGGATCCTCAATGTGAATATCATCGAATCGAACCTGTTACCTCTAAAGAGGAAACATATAGAAAAAAGGGAATAAATCCCCAATTGTTTTACTTGAACTCGGTGATTTATTATTTGTTTATTATTTCTATCTTTTATAGTCATGGTGGCACAAACATTAGCCACACAATTTTTGGTCCAGGGAGTGGTCCAATATGGTTGGATGGATTTCGGTGTTTGGGCACTGAACTTAAATTGGAAGACTGCCAGCTAAGTACAACAAGTTGGAATAACTCAGACTGCAATCATACGGAGGATGCAGCTGTAGAGTGTATAGTTTTACAAAATACAGGTGAAGAAATTGTTTCATGCGACCGAGACTTACTTTTAGAATGAACCCTTTTCACAATATTCGAAGACCCAATGAATTATCTCCATTCAACTACTTTTTTAAACCATAAGGGTCTGGTGGATTTGTTTTTTTAAGCCTAATTAATTTTAAATTCTATAAATAATAAAACAAAAAAATTCCGGATACTTTACCTGAAAATCCAACCTTTATTATCCCACTTGCTACTTTTGACTGCATTATTTCATAAATGCTCTTAATAGTCTTAGTGGTCTTGTTTTCATTTCCTAATTGTTTTCGATCTACATGTTTTCCTCTTGCTACTACTGTCAAAAATATTGACCCTCCCTTTGTGATGTCATCTTGGTTGTTATTTCAAACATAGAACATCATTTCTTCTTGAAACGCGGCCTTCCTAAAGGGAAGTTAGGCAGGATGCCCCGGAAGGTTAAATGTGAGCCATCGTGTCTTTATATTATATCGAGAATGAAAGGAACATGGAACTATGGTCCGTCAAAGATATCCAGGTTATTTAAGTTACAAAACATCACTATTATCAAAATAATTTGTTATATGACTGAGTGTTTTCCTTTTCTTTCATTGGTCAATTTCAAATTACGGAAACCCTTTGTGTCTGTTGAAACTTCAGGTTATTTAAAATAGCTGTACCAGCTTTGCCGACTTAATGAACATTTCCAATAATTCCCATTTCAGTTGCGATCAATTTGCTGATTACACTAAAAATTAAAATTTTAGGTGTCATATAATTAAGCAATTACTCTCTTTTGATGAGGTTGATATGAGATTATACGGATCTCTTCACCATGATCTGACGGCCATAAAAAGAATATAATTGTATGATATTATATAATTTCAGTTGGAAATGTACGATTGGTCCCGTCTAACCTTGGATATGGGTATGTGGAAGCATTCGTGAACGGTGTATGGGGAGCGATCTGTAATACTGGCTGGAATATTTACAATGCCAGAGTTATCTGTAGACAATTGAGATTTAAGTGAGTATTTACAATGCCAGAGTTATCTGTAGACAATTGAGATTTAAGTGAGTATTTACAATGCCAGAGTTATCTGTAGACAATTGAGATTTAAGTGAGTATTTACAATGCCAGAGTTATCTGTAGACAATTGCGATTTAAGTGAGTATTTACAATGCCAGAGTTATCTGTAGACAATTGCGATTTAAGTGAGTATTTACAATGCCAGAGTTATCTGTAGACAATTGAGATTTAAGTGAGTATTTACAATGCCAGAGTTATCTGTAGACAATTGCGATTTAAGTGAGTATTTACAATGCCAGAGTTATCTGTAGACAATTGCGATTTAAGTGAGTATTTACAATGCCAGAGTTATCTGTAGACAATTGCGATTTAAGTGAGTATTTACAATGCCAGAGTTATCTGTAGACAATTGAGATTTAAGTGAGTATTAACAATGCCAGAGTTATCTGTAGACAATTGCGATTTAAGTGAGTATTTACAATGCCAGAGTTATCTGTAGACAATTGAGATTTAAGTGAGTATTTACAATGCCAGAGTTATCTGTAGACAATTGCGATTTAAGTGAGCATTTACAATGCCAGAGTTATCTGTAGACAATTGCGATTTAAGTGAGTATTTACAATGCCAGAGTTATCTGTAGACAATTGCGATTTAAGTGAGTATTTACAATGCCAGAGTTATCTGTAGACAATTGAGATTTAAGTGAGTATTTACAATGCCAGAGTTATCTGTAGACAATTGAGATTTAAGTGAGTATTTACAATGCCAGAGTTATCTGTAGACAATTGCGATTTAAGTGAGTATTTACAATGCCAGAGTTATCTGTAGACAATTGCGATTTAAGTGAGTATTTACAATGCCAGAGTTATCTGTAGACAATTGCGATTTAAGTGAGTATTTACAATGCCAGAGTTATCTGTAGACAATTGCGATTTAAGTGAGTATTTACAATGCCAGAGTTATCTGTAGACAATTGCGATTTAAGTGAGTATTTACAATGCCAGAGTTATCTGTAGACAATTGCGATTTAAGTGAGTATTTACAATGCCAGAGTTATCTGTAGACAATTGAGATTTAAGTGAGTATTTACAATGCCAGAGTTATCTGTAGACAATTGAGATTTAAGTGAGTATTTACAATGCCAGAGTTATCTGTAGACAATTGCGATTTAAGTGAGTATTTACAATGCCAGAGTTATCTGTAGACAATTGCGATTTAAGTGAGTATTTACAATGCCAGAGTTATCTGTAGACAATTGCGATTTAAGTGAGTATTTACAATGCCAGAGTTATCTGTAGACAATTGCGATTTAAGTGAGTATTTACAATGCCAGAGTTATCTGTAGACAATTGAGATTTAAGTGAGTATTTACAATGCCAGAGTTATCTGTAGACAATTGCGATTTAAGTGAGTATTTACAATGCCAGAGTTATCTGTAGACAATTGCGATTTAAGTGAGTATTTACAATGCCAGAGTTATCTGTAGACAATTGCGATTTAAGTGAGTATTTACAATGCCAGAGTTATCTGTAAACAATTGCGATTTAAGTGAGTATTTACAATGCCAGAGTTATCTGTAGACAATTGCGATTTAAGTGAGTATTTACAATGCCAGAGTTATCTGTAGACAATTGCGATTTAAGTGAGTTTTATAAAATGAGCAAATCATCTTAAGATATGTAATCATAGTATAGTGTACAAGTGTGCAATGATGTTTTATGATAATATTTATTATTTTAGAAATGACATTCTGATCATGGTATTTCAAGGGGTAATGAAAGAAAGTATGGCGCGTGCCAAATTCGATGAAGGGCGAAGCCTACTATGAGCAGAAATGTCATTTCTTATATTTACAATTCTTTCTTTTAATAAATATTTTGTACCTTGGCGCTATTTTTTCCATATCTGCTCGTGTGATATAGGGTTTTTAGCCATGCGAGATCGGCGTATCTCTCATGATCACGTAACCCCCTGTGCGGGACATGACGTAATATTGCGGGAAAATTGATACTCATCAAGGGTCATGGCCCCTATTGTCTTTCAACGGGAATTGCAATACAATTGCTTCTGTAGAGATACAGTCATATTGTAAATATTAGGTATTATAATACTGTAAAAGTATTTATTTTCGCGGTATACTGATTTTCGTTTATTTCGCGGGCGTTTGTTTTTCGCAAGAATTAATACCAGGCGAAATTATATTATGTTTATTGTTTCTAGTGAATATTGCAAAAACGTGAAAATTTAACTACGCGGATATGTCTTAATTTTCTATAACGCGAAAATAAGTACACGCAAAATTAAATACGTTTACAATACATATTATATATCAAATTACATCATATCATATTGTTTGTCATTTTACGTGGAAATATAACACTGCGTGAAAGCCGGGGTTTTCGAGGCTTCGTAAAGCTTTACTCGACATTCGGAAACTACAGGATGATGTCATGAGTCCATTTCATAGGGAAGAAAATTCCACGTCGATGTCAGTTATCTTAGCACTTCTGTTTCTGTTTTGTCTTACAATCGCGATAATTAAATAATTCATTAATTTATTTATTTATTTATCTATTTATTTATTTATTTATTCTGATTTATTCATTAGTGCATCATTAGCCAGTGCAGGAGCACCTGCAAGTGTGGGAACGGCTTGGAGCAACACCACAAGGTCGTTTGTACTGGATGGACTTGACTGTACGGGTGGAGAACCAAGCATTCTTAATTGCACATACCAAACATCACCTAGCTGTGACGTGTCAAACCGCCATAGATATGCGAGTGTAACGTGTGTCACATTCCCGAGTACTCCATCAACAAGTAAGAATAAAAATAATTCAAATCATTTTGAAATAGTCTGCGATATTTTGGCACATTGTTAAAACACAGGCAAGTCTATTCTACGTAAATAGGAATCAATAACACGGTAGTGCGTGAATTTTGGCCTGGCCGTTTGACCTTTTATTTGAATATTAGATTAGGCTTATAGACTGCGTGATTTCGGTAAGACAGCATGTTGCTTTACAATAAATTAAAATACACTGGTACCAAGTATTACTATCATCTATCCTTATAAATCAATTTCGTATACATGTAGCTCCTATATTACACATGGACATGTGTGTTCGAATATTCAAAATAAAGAAAACGACCAGGTCAATTGTGACGCACCACCGTGTCATTCGTATGTGTATATTCACGCCTTAATGCGTTCATTTATCAGAATCACCCTTAAATAGGTAAACAACAGTGACCTGTCCGCTGTACCTTTAATTCAAATATTTATCAGTGCATTTATGTATAGTGAACACGCGTGTTTATTTCGGCTACATAACGAGAACACTAATCTCTTGTCTAATGTATAGTATAATATTATAATTAACTGCTAATCCTAATATTATCCATTATCCATGTCCTTTATGAATATTCCACACGAAAGGTCAAACGGACAGGTCATTGTTGTTTCCATATATAGATCTAAAGATTCGAACACACTCTCTCTCTCTCTCTCTCTCTCTCTCTCTCTCTCTCTCTCTCTCTCTCTCTCTCTCTATATATATATATATATATATATATATATTATATATATATTTCGGATTCTTTCATTTAAAAAACCGCGTCGATATAACATAAATTATAGACTTTTTGTATAAAGACGGATTTATTAAGACAAAAAATAAAAATTATATGATTTATATCGAGACGCCACCAGCTAACAGTAAAGTGGTAGAAAATGTTGCCAATTGCAGTGCGCTGAGGCTAATGTACAGGGAGAATTTTTAATGTGCTAAGTCTGTCATGAGACTCATGACATGGATCATCAGTTTTAAGGTCTCTTGCGAAGGAACCATTCTCATACATTTCTTATCACCGAGTCCTTGGCGAAAAAAACAGCCACTTCCTACTTTCATGTTTGATCAGATCCGACCGGGGTTCGAACCCGTGATCTCCCACATACGAAGCGAGCACTCTACCAACTGAGTAATGAAAAGGAGAAAATACGATAAGCTTAAGTAAATTATTTGTAATCAAAATTGTATTAGCAATGGTAAAATCAAGTTGTAAATATAATAGCAGTTGAAGTTTTTGATTGAAATCGGGTAAAGATTTATCATAGACAATCAAATGCAAGATGTGGTCATTAAGATTTCATAGCTATGACCAAAAAGAGTATTTTATCAATTAGAGTTGAGTTGAGTAATGATGTTTAACGTCCCAGTCAAGAATAGTTCACTTATAACGAGACGTAGCCAGCTATAGGCGAAGGTGCAGAAATGTTGACTGTGCGTTGCGCTGATGACATTATACAGCAGAGTTCTTTATCGTGTCAAGCCTACCAAGACACAGGAATCGTTTATTTTAAGTTCCCATACGAAAGAACCGTGACTTTCATTTCGTAATTCCGAGTGCTGGGCGAAAAAAACAGTCAATACCCTCTTTTAAGTCAGGATCAGACCCGGTCGGGGTTCGAACCCACGACCTCCCACTTACGGAGCGAGCACTCTACCAACTGTTATCAATTAGAACCTATGTAAAGTTCTACATTTACCTCAATTATTACATCAATGAAAGACATTAGAAGCTTAATGGCGCACGCAATGACCTTAAATGTTTACCGTTTTCTACCGATACCGTAGTACAGTTGGTAGAGTGCTCGCTCAGTAGGTGGAAGGTTATGAGTTCGAACCCTGAGCAGGTCTGACTTAGACTTGAAAATAGGTAGTGACTTCTTTCGCCAAGCACGTTATAGAACCCTCCCTGCATATTGCCCTGAATGCACTGCAAAAGTAAAAATATCTGCCACTTCACTCATAGCCGGTTACGTCTCGATATAAGTGATATTAGTTTTATTTAATATTTCACACTTGACGGGGAAACCTACCTGGACTAGAAATACTTGCCGCTTTCGGAGCACGTTACAGAGCACACGCCTTGATTACCTGGTGGAATTTCCAGTGTGGGTTTCCAAAACGTTTTTGGACTTTGATTAGGTTTCATGTTTGTTTAAATTTGTTTTATTTTCGTGTACTTTAAGCTATAGTCCCAAGTTTGACATGTACCAACGGACAATTTCAAGCCAATTTTAGCAGACAAAACCACCCAACAATCCAAGAACAGCATTTTATACTAGCAAAAAATGTCACGTGTATTCTGAATAAACACACTGCTGTGAACGCCATTATCATATCGTTTGACTTTCATGACTGTGGAACTGTTCATACGGTAAGAAGTTTTAAACATTTTAATATACCTTCTATATAGCAAAGGAACTGTCTAGAAATGGCATTTATTTAACCATTGGGTTGTCTAGAAATGGCGTTTATTTAACCATTGGACTTTCTAGAAATGGTGTTTATTTAATCTTTGAACTGTGTCTAGAAATGGGGTTTATAATGATTTGAAAATCTCATTTTTGTTTTTAAAACTTAAAATAACTCCAAAAACACTGTAATGTATTACATACGTTTCCAACCGGTGGACCAACCAATTAATGACGTCACGCGTAAAGACATGCGGAAGAGAAAAGAGATGAGTGATGTCAAATTAGCAATGTCAATGTTAGTCCTATAATTGCCAATTGGACTCAAGAGTTTTTTAATACATTAAACATCACAAATGTAAATATATAATTGTTGACCGAGGGATATTGAAAGCCTAGGCTTATCAGGGGTTTCAAACAGTATTATGACCGTCATCAAAGTATTGTTGATAAGTTTATTGTCTCTGTGTCCAGGATTGCCCTGGATATATTTGACGTTCCATGTTCCTTTCACCCAACTAGCGGTTGTTGCTAGCTAAACAGGAGGTGCTTACCCTTCCGGAGCACCCGGCCTCACTTCCCTGGTGAAAGTTCACCTAACTTTTCAGTTTCATTGTTTTTACTTCTTGTTTTTGCTTCTGGATTGTGATTCGGACATAGATTAGTATGTTTGTTCTACTTTGCTTCTGGATTGTGATTCGGACATGGATAGGTGTGTTTGTTTTTACTTTGCTTCTGGATTGTAATTCGGACATAGATTAGTATGTTTGTTTTTACTTTGCTTCTGGATTGTGATTCGGACATGGATTAGTATGTTTGTTTTTACTTTGCTTCTGGATTGTGATTCAGACATAGATTAGTATGTTTGTTTTTACTTTGCTTCTGGATTGTGATTCGGACATAGATTAGTATGTTTGTTTTTACTTTGCTTCTGGATTGTGATTCAGACATAGATTAGTATGTTTGTTTTTACTTTGCTTCTGGATTGTGATTCGGACATAGATTAGTATGTTTGTTTTTACTTTGCTTCTGGATTGTGATTCGGACATAGATTAGTATGTTTGTTTTTACTTTGCTTCTGGATTGTGATTCGGACATAGATTAGTATGTTTGTTTTTACTTTGCTTCTGGATTGTGATTCAGATATAGATTAGTATGTTTGTTTTTACTGTGCTTCTTTATTGTGACTCGGACATAGATTAGTATGTTTGTTTTTACTTTGCTTCTGGATTGTGATTCAGACATAGATTAGTATGTTTGTTTTTACTTTGCTTCTGGATTGTGATTCGGACATAGATTAGTATGTTTGTTTTTACTTTGCTTCTGGATTGTGATTCAGACATAGATTAGTATGTTTGTTTTTACTTTGCTTCTGGATTGTGATTCGGACATAGATTAGTATGTTTGTTCTACTTTGCTTCTGGATTGTGATTCGGACATAGATTAGTATGTTTGTTTTTACTATGCTTCTGGATTGTGATTCGGACATAGATTAGTATGTTTTTTTTTACTTTGCTTCTGGATTGTGATTCAGACATAGATTAGTATGTTTGTTTTTACTTTGCTTCTGGATTGTGATTCGGAAATAGATTAGTATGTTTGTTTTTACTTTTCTTCTGGATTGTGATTCAGACATAGATTAGTATGTTTGTTTTTACTTTGCTTATGGATTGTGATTCGGACATGGATTAGTATGTTTGTTTTTACTTTGCTTCTGGATTGTGATTCGGACATAGATTAGTATGTTTTTTTTTACTTTGCTACTGGATTGTGATTCGGACATAGATTAGTATGTTTGTTTTTGATGTTCTTATATTGTTTATCGCTGCATTTGACTGGAAACTTGGATTAAACATATTGAAGCTCGTTTTGGACAGGGGGATATTCGTCCTTGTCAGAGATATATCTACCTTACATACCAGTGTAGGATTCTATTATCCTCACCACGGACTAATACAATCTATCACAAATTGTGGTGCCAGATAGGGAAATCTCAACCCGAGTTCTAATATATTTGGACCAGAACGAGGCATGCCGAGTTCTGGACGAAATATATTAGAACGAGGATTGAGATTACCTTATCTGGCACTACAAGTAGTGATTGATTCTATTTCTTGCATCAAAAAGTAAAATTTTTCAATTTAAAATCAATTTCAACCTTCGATACACCTCTGATTTTGTTGATAAAATTTTGCGGGAAAAACGGCGTGTAGGCTATCTTGCACAGGGGGGTACAAGATGGAGATATCTTGCACCTGTTTTTTATGGATTTTTCTATCTGGGGTGCAAGAAAAAGTTTTCATTATCGTAGCTGTCGGTTTTGTGATGTTTGATTTCTCATAGTAACGTCCACCAAGTCCACCAAAAATAATATAAAATCTCGTTATTTTTGTAAAACCCATTTAGTATTTTCTTGTCATGTTTTGGGTTTTTTATTTCCCCGAGCCAAACAGGAGGTGCTTACCGTTCCGGAGGACCCGGCTTCGCTTCCCTGGTGAAAGTTTATCTGTTTAACCTAATTCGTCAGTTTCAATTTTTTTACTTTACCTTTGGATCGTGGTTTGGACATGGATTGGTATGTTTATTTTTTATTTTTGTTGCTTGTTTCTTGCAATTGGTTACATTGGCTGTTGTCAAGTAGATTTTTTTATTCAGATAAAGTGGGTCCTTGAGATATCCTTCTCATATCCTCATCTCTATCGTTTTATGGTTTGGTTTTTTTTTCTGAGATAAATTGTTTTGAACGTGGAAGCAATCGCATCTTCAACTTAGCTTTGAGACCGTAGACAAAAATCAAAATTTACTATCATGATGTATTGATACACAAATATTATCATAACAATTTTGATATTTTTTCAAAACTTGTAAAGTTTTAGTTTGATTTTTTCAGACAAATACAACTCACATAATGTACATAAATGAACTGATATATGAGGAATCCAATCCCGGAAATCCAGCACTAGTAACTGCATATTCAATACGTCTGCGATGCGAGTTCAAAAGGTCACAGAATTCAAGCGTTGGTGTAATTCAGCCAATCACAGAGCAGGTTACTCAAGTAGCTCCTGGCCAATACACTACTCGGTTAGATTTTTATACCGACGGTACGCTTTCCACGCCTATTTTGTCATATCCGTTACAGATTGTAGTTGGAGAGTATGTTTATGTTGCAGCCATATTGGACACAGCAGAAACGAACTTGAAGCTTGTCATACAGAACTGCCGCGCCACACCAAACCCTAACCCGAGTAGTCCGAGTAGTCATCATTTAATACTTAATAAGTAAGTAATGAAACATCGATGTACTATTCACGAATACAAGAATGAAACATCGATGTACTATTCACGAATAAAAGAATGAAACATCGATGTACTATTCACGAATACAAGAATGAAACATCGATGTACTATTCACGAATACAAGAATGAAACATCGGTGTACTATTCACGAATACAAGAATGAAACATCGATGTACTATTCACGAATACAAGAATGAAACATCGGTGTACTATTCACGAATACAAGAATGAAACATCGATGTACTATTCACGAATACAAGAATGAAACATCGATGTACTATTCACGAATACAAGAATGAAACATCGGTGTACTATTCACGAATACAAGAATGAAACATCGGTGTACTATTCACGAATACAAGAATGAAACATCGATGTACTATTCACGAATACAAGAATGAAACATCGATGTACTATTCACGAATACAAGAATGAAACATCGATGTACTATTCACGAATACAAGAAGGAAACATCGATGTACTATTCACGAATACAAGAAGGAAACATCGATGTACTATTCACGAATACAAGAATGAAACATCGATGTACTATTCACGAATACAAGAATGAAACATCGATGTACTATTCACGAATACAAGAATGAAACATCGATGTATTATTCACGAATACAAGAATGAAACATCGATGTACTATTCACGAATACAAGAATGAAACATCGATGTACTATTCACAAATACAAGAATGAAACATCGATGTACTATTCACGAATACAAGAATGAAACATCGATGTACTATTCACGAATACAAGAATGAAACATCGGTGTACTATTCACGAATACAAGAATGAAACATCGATGTACTATTCACGAATACAAGAAGGAAACATCGATGTACTATTCACGAATACAAGAATGAAACATCGATGTACTATTCACGAATACAAGAATAAAACATCGGTGTACTATTCACGAATACAAGAATGAAACATGGATGTACTATTCACGAATACAAGAATGAAACATCGGTGTACTATTCACGAATACAAGAATGAAACATCGGTGTACTACTCACGAATACAAGAATGAAACATCGGTGTACTACTCACGAATACAAACAAGATATTTTTAACTTATATAACAAACTATAATCACACACACACACACACACACACACACACACACACACACACCAGGAGCGTATCTTACTATGCAACTGCCTCGGTAAAAACCAGATCATGTTTTTTTTAATTGTTTATAGAACCACAAAAAATAGAAAAGGATAAAAATATAATAAAATTTAAAGATTACGTGTTTAACCTAATTAGCCAGCTTCAAAGTTTTTACTTTGCTTTAGGATTGTAGTTTGGACATGGATTGTTATGTTTATTTCAGACTTCAATCTTTAGATTGTATCGGGACACATATAAATGAGTATATAGTCCCGTCTGTAAGACAACTCTAATAAATAGGACTTTTTACAGTTTTAGTGCAGACAGAAGATATCAATTGTCTTGAAAATGTACAAGAACCAATTGAGGTTTCAAACCCACGACTCTTGACTAAAATACCAAGTAACAACACTATACAGACATGCATAGTCGGAGTATTTTATATCAACTACAGTCCTGCCGAAAGTTTTACACTATGCATATTCGACAGCTCATCTCGGGCCCTCGTAAGCTACGATTTTCTCGGCAGTTGCTACATGGACCTCATAAACTAAATCTACGTATATCTCTACAGTTTTTGTATATCTCTTGTCGGCGATTCCACCACTGACTAATACCACTGCGTAGCTCAGTTGGTAGAGTGCTGGCTCCTTAAGTGGGAGGTTGTGAGTTTAAACCCCGATCGAGTCTGACCAAAGATTTGAAAGTGGGTACTGACTGTTCTTTCAACAAGCAGCCGGCATTACTAAATGATAGTCATGGTTCTTTCGAATGGGAACTTAAACGAGGTCCCGTGTCACGGTAGGCTTGGTACGATAAAGAACCCTGCTGTATAATGCCATCAGCGCAACGCACAGGCAAAAATTTTGCACCTTTGCTGGCGACGTCTCGATATAAGTGAAACATTCTTGACTGGAACGTTAAACATCATTACTAAACTCAACTCGACTAACGACTTTCCATATATCGGCCACTCGGTAGTGAAGCCTTCCGGAGCGAACTTCGACTTTCTGTTAACTCAGTGTTAACAGGGCTCAGTTCCACAAGGCTGCACTGTACTGTCTTTACGCAATATTATTTATTTTATATTACAGATGTCCATCCGACCCAGCATTAGCTTTAAGTTTCCTTCCCGTCAACAGAACAATGCATGGATTCGTTTACAAGTCATTTAAATTCCATAACTCTGATGACGTGTATTTACATTGCGACCTTACTGTGTGCTTGGCGAGTGAAACAACGGGTCAATGCGACAGATATTGTGCCCCCTCTGCTGGACGAAAACGTAAACGGGATGCACCACTTTACGCCAGTTTTCACGTTAGAAGCCCTCCTATACATTTTGTCAGCGATATTTATCGCGGAGAGGAGAAGACTAGCGTTGGCTGTAAAATAAGTGCTAACGTGTATCTTTTGATGTTCGTTATTATCCTTAAAAATGAGGAATATTACAGTAATTAAGGTTTCTTTTTTAAGGATTTCACCTATTCACTAATTAAAAATAAACTAATGTATATAGGGATCTGTTTGTCAGTATGTCCGTCTGTAGGCAGATTGTTTTCCGGACAAGAACTTAAGAATATTTAACCAATTTTGATTATATTTGTTATTGTGTGAAGATGAACGTTGCGTTCGGTCGATTTTCGTGTTATTCTATTGATTTTTACAGGAGTTATTGCCCTTTGATCATAATTTTTTTTTTTTTTTTTGAAAAAACCTCATGGGTCGCCACTTTTTAGCTATTCATTGTAAAACTGCCCAGTAGAAATATGCGTTGCGCATGTTTTGACGCAAATAGTGGTATAGTGGTTTAAGCTAGATGCAGTGCTACTAACGTTTAATTTTGTATTCAGTGAAATATAGATTCCTGTATACAAGCAAATTAATTTTTTTGATCATAAATTCATTTTGTAAGTTAAGATTTTGAAAATTTGATGTTTGGAATACAATGTGATATTTGTTATGTTTTAATTATTGTTTTGATATTTATTTGTTTACTAATTTTAATTTTGATCCGTTCTTGATGCGCTCCTCTACAATAAAAATATTCATAAAATTCAAGGTTTTTTTTACTTATTTAAAGATCCGTTGGTGAATAATAACCAACTCCACGAAGCAAAACAATCCAACTAACTAGCAACCTGGTATCAACTCAACCGTCTGGATGTCAACAGTCAACCTACTTTAAACTTACTATCAACAATCAACTTTAATTTTAGTCAACTCACTGTCAACTATTAACTGTCAAAAATTAAATTACATCCAACTCACTGTTAACCGACTTACTATCAACAATCAATTTTAGTCAACTCACTGCCAACTATTGACTGTCAAAAATTAATTTACATCCAACTCACTGTCAACCGACTTACTATCAACAATCAATTTTTAGTCAACTCACTGCCAACTATTGACTGTCAAAATTTAATTTACATCCAACGCACTGTCAACTGACATACTGCCAACAATTAATTTTTAGTCAACTCACTGTTAACTATTAACTGTCAAAAATTAATTTACATACAACTCACTGTCAACCGACTTACTATCAACAACCAATTTTAGTCAACTCACTGTTAACTATTGACTGTCAAAAATTAATTTAGATCCAACGCACTGTCAACCGAGTGACTTTCAACAATCAGTTTGTAGGCGACTCAGTGTCAACTATTGGCTGTCAACGATCATAACACAGTCAACTCATTGTCAACCGACTGACGGCAATAACAGCATGTATAAACTAGAAGACAAAGTCAATTATACTAAAATTGTAAGTATAAGAAATGATTTTCTGCTCATGCTATTTCAAGAGGTAATGCAAGATCCTTTGGTCCTTTAGATATTTTTTCAACATCTTGAAGAGAAAATGGTTTCTCAATTTTGGCACAAGCATTACTGATGAGGAATTATATTCCTAAACGGCCATCTAGTGCCGTAAAATTAAAACTGGTATTGTATTTAATTTTTACATATTTTCAAAGTTGGTGCTAAAAACAAACATTTCCGAGATAAAACAGGTTAGTAGTCTTGCTTCTCTTCCTACATAAAAAACTGTTTGGAAAGCTAATTAAGTCGCCATTATCAAAATGCTAACTTAATGTTAACTTTCCTCCGTCTAAACATCAGGGATTTCAGAGAGGGTTCAGTTGCTTAACTGCTTCCTTTAATATACTTATCAAAATCAAACATACTGATTTATTTCCAAATCAAAATCTAGAAACAAAGTAAAAAAAACATTCGAACTGCCAAATTAGGTTAAACGCGCGATCTTCCACCTAGGACGTGAAACGGGGGGCTCCCGAAGGCTTTTCTAGCTACATCCGCAAGGTGTGTAATCAAAATTGAGAGTGAAAGGAACATGGAATTATGGAACGTCAAATTTATCCAGGACTATTCTGGACACAGATGTATATCAATGACATACTTATCAACAATATTATGGTGACGGCCATGAATTTTTTTGAGGGCCTTGATAAGCATAACAGAAAGATACGTTGCCGTAAGGCGTATGTTGCTTTTCTTGACAAAATTAAGATATTTGACACTTTTTAGAGGAAAGGTTTGATAGTGAGATAATACAATTTTGAAGTTATGCCATATTGACGACTTGCGTATAAATATTGTTATTGTTAACACCGTACAATCGGAATGGTTTCCTGTACTACAGGGAGTCAAACAGGGGATATACTGTCAACCTTCCTTTATCTAGTATTTATTGATGAGCTTACGCATCAGTTGGCCTCGTCAAGAGTAGGGGCTTCAATCGGAAAGGTTGACAGTGGTAGCCCTGTTTTTCAGATGATTTGTCTTGTTTAAGTAAATCGCCAATGGCCTGTAGTAATTGCTGGAGATTGCTTAAATAACGTTATGTATGTAATGTGAACAAATTTAAAAATCGACTTTATGGTTTTAATCCAAGGTCTATCAGCCCCCATAAGTTCAATTAATATCCATGCACCAATACATTGCCTGTTTATAAGAACCACACAACCACTTAGGTATTCAGCAAAACATGTTACAACCAAAGGTCCCACAAATGCTGTGATAAGGACAGGAAAGCTTTGTTCTGGCTGACATTGGTACAAACAGTGTTAACCCTTTATCACTTACAAATCGGTAGTCTTGCCATGAGTGTTGTATAGTTATAAATTCATAATTGTACAATCATTAAATTTTAGCACTTCATATTTAAACATATCCAGGGATTCGCCAGCACGTACACCTTACACTTTCGTAGAAAATTGTTGTTTTTACACAGATATGTGTGATCTAGGATACTAGTTTCTGACTATGTGTATATGTCTGCTAAGGCTGTATACCATGTACCTAATTAAAAAGAAACATACAAATCCATGTCCGAATTACGATCCAGAAGCAAAGTAAATACTTTGGAACTGACAAGTTAAGTTAGACACGTGAACTCAGGAAGGGTTCACACCTACATTTTAGTTAGCTACACCCGCAAACAAAATTGTGTGATAACATGGAACGTCAAATATATCCACGGCAATCCTGGACACAGAGACAACAAGCTTATCAACAATATTGTGATGACGGCATACAAATTTTTGAGGGCCTTGATAAGCCTAGGCTTGCAAAATTTCCAAGTCAACAATTTATTTGCAAGCAGCCTACTTCGTTGTACAAAGTCCCCGTAGTGGAAACAAGCTCTACCATAGCGTATTAATTGGGAAACAAATAAGTCATACAAAACTAGAAAAATTGAAGTCATCGCGTTTGTTATTTATAAAATTGAGAATATAGCCTTTTGTTGGCGTCATAATTGAGATATAAGTCTAAATATGAAACAGAAAGGCGTAATACCGGATATATACAGAATTTTCGGTGTCGTGGATTATTACCACATTGATAAAATATAACAGTGGATTATTACAGATTTCCATATTGTCATGGAAGCGGATTGTCAACGAACGGGGGCGATCTTTGTCAATCGGGAACTTCAGCTTATAATGATTGCAAAATGTTTTCAGTTCTAAATAGAAACATTACGGAAATAACAGTGTTTGCAAGTAATCACAAACAAAAAACAAACATATCAATCCATGTCGATCCACAATCCAAAAGCAAATTAAAAGCTCTAAAACTGTCAAATTATATATAATTAAGTCTCTTCTTTTCGTTGATTCAGTATTAAACTTTGGACAAGTCTGTACTCTAGGTATCCATATCTCTCCGTCACTGGATACCCGAGCTTTCATTTCTTTTCGTTGATCAGTATTAAACTTTGGACAGGTCTTTACTCTAGGTATCCATATCTCTCCGCCACTGGATACCCGAGCTTTCACGTCTTTTCGTTGATTCAGTATTAAACTTTGGACAGGTCTGTACTCTAGGTATCCATATCTCTCCGCCACTGGATACCCGAGCTTTCATTTCTTTTTGTTGATCAGTATTAAACTTTGGACAGGTCTGTACTCTAGGTATCCATATCTCTCCGTCACTGGATACCCGAGCTTTCATTTCTTTTCGTTGATCAGTATTAAACTTTGGACAGGTCTTTACTCTACGTATCCATATCTCTCGGCCACTGGATACCCGAGCTTTCACGTCTTTTCGTTGATGCAGTATTAAACTTTGGACAGGTCTGTACTCTAGGTAACCATATCTCTCCGCCACTGCATACCCGAGCTTTCACGTCTTTTCGTTGATTCAGTATTAAACTTTGGACAGGTCTGTACTCTAGGTAACCATATCTCTCCGCCACTGGATACCCGAGCTTTCACGTCTTTTCGTTGATTCAGTGTTAAACTTTGGACAGGTCTTTACTCTAGGTATCCATATCTCTCCGCCACTGGATACCCGAGCTTTCACTTCTTTTCGTTGATTCAGTATTAAACTTTGGACAGGTCTGTACTCTAGGTATCCATATCTCTCCGCCACTGGATACCCGAGCTTTCTCTTCTTTTCGTTGATTCAGTATTAAACTTTGGACAGGTCTGTACTCTAGGTATCCATATCTCTCCGCCACTGGATACCCGAGCTTTCACTTCTTTTCGTTGATTCAGTACTAAACTTTGGACAGGTCTGTACTCTAGGTATCCGTATGTCTCCGCCACTGGATACCCGAGCTTTCACTTCTTTTCGTTGATTCAGTATTAAACTTTGGACAGGTCTGTACTCTAGGTATCCATATCTCTCCGCCACTGGATACCCGAGCTTTCACTTCTTTCGTTGATTCAGTGTTAAACTTTGGACAGGTCTTTACTCTAGGTATCCATATCTCTCCGCCACTGGATACCCGAGCTTTCACTTCTTTTCGTTGATTCAGTATTAAACTCTGGACAGGTCTTTACTCTAGGTATCCATATCTCTCCGCCACTGGATACCCGAGCTTTCACGTCTTTTCGTTGATTCAGTGTTAAACTTTGGACAGGTCTGTACTCTAGGTATCCATATCTCTCCGCCACTGGATACCCGAGCTTTCACGTCTTTTCGTTGATTCAGTATTAAACTTTGGACAGGTCTGTACTCTAGGTATCCATATCTCTCCGCCATCTGGATACCCGAGCTTTCATTTCTTTTCGTTGATTCAGTATTAAACTTTGGACAAGTCTTTACTCTAGGTATCCATATCTCTCCGCCACTGGATACCCGAGCTTTCACTTCTTTTCGTTGATTCAGTGTTAAACTTTGGACAGGTCTGTACTCTAGGTATCCATATCTCTCCGCCACTGGATACCCGAGCTTTCATTTCTTTTCGTTGATTCAGTATTAAACTTTGGACAGGTCTGTACTCTAGGTAACCATATCTCTCCGCCACTGGATACCCGAGCTTTCACTTCTTTTCGTTGATTCAGTGTTAAACTTTGGACAGGTCTGTACTCTAGGTATCCATATCTCTCCGCCACTGGATACCCGAGCTTTCACGTCTTTACGTTGATTCAGTATTAAACTTTGGACAGGTCTGTACTCTAGGTATCCATATCATTCCGCCACTGGATACCCGAGCTTTCACTTCTTTTCGTTGATTCAGTGTTAAACTCTGGACAGGTCTGTACTCTAGGTATCCATATCTTTCCGTCACTGGATACCCGAGCTTCACTTCTTTACGTTGATTCAGTATTAAACTCTGGACAGGTCTTACTCTAGGTATCCATATCTCTCCGCCACTGGATACCCGAGCTTTCATTCTTTTCGTGATCAGTATTAAACTTGGACAGGTCTGTACTCTAGGTATCCATACTCTCCGTCACTGGATACCCGAGCTTTCATTCTTTTCGTGATCAGTATTAAACTTTGGACAGGTCTTTACTCTAGGTATCCATATCTCTACGCCACTGGATACCGAGCTTTCACGTCTTTTCGTTGATTCAGTATTAAACTTTGGACAGGTCTGTACTCTAGGTAACCATATCTCTCCGCCACTGGATACCCGAGCTTTCACGTCTTTTCGTTGATTCAGTATTAAACTATGGACAGGTCTGTACTCTAGGTAACCTATCTCTCCGCCACTGGATACCCGAGCTTTCACGTCTTTTCGTTGATTCAGTGTTAAACTTTGGACAGGTCTTTACTCTAGGTATCCATATCTCTCCGCACTGGATACCCGAGCTTTCACTTCTTTTCGTGATTCAGTGTTAAAACTTTGGACAGGTCTGTACTCTAGGTATCCATATCTCCACCACTGGATACCCGAGCTTCACGTCTTTTCGTTGATTCAGTGTTAAACTTGGACATGTGTAATCTAGGTACCATATCTCTCCGCCACTGGATACCCGAGCTTTCACTCTTTTCGTTGATTCAGTATTAAACTTTGGACAGGTCTGTACTCTAGGTATCCATATCTCTCCGCCACTGGATACCCCGAGCTTTCTCTTCTTTTCGTTGATTCAGTATTAAACTTTGGACAGGTCTGTACTCTAGGTATCCATATCTCTCCGCCACTGGATACCCGAGCTTTCACTTCTTTTCGTTGATCAGATTAAACTTTGGACAGGTCTGTACTCTAGGTATCCATAATCTCTCCGTCACTGGATACCCGAGCTTTCATTTCTTTTCGTTGATCAGTATTAAACTTTGGACAGGTCTTACTCTACGTATCCATATCTCTCGGCCACTGGATACCCGAGCTTTCACGTCTTTCGTTGATGCAGTATTAACTTTGGACAGGTCTGTACTCTAGGTAACCATCTCTCTCCGCCACTGCATACCCGAGCTTCACGTCTTTTCGTTGATTCAGTATTAAACTTTGGACAGGTCTGTACTCTAGTACCATATCTCTCCGCCACTGGATACCCGAGCTTTCACGTCTTTTCGTTGATTCAGTATTAAACTTTGGACAGGTCTTTACTCTAGGTATCCATATCTCTCCGCCACTGGATACCCGAGCTTTCACTTCTTTCGTTGATTCAGTATTAAACTTTGGACAGGTCTGTACTCTAGGTATCCATATCTCTCCGCCACTGATACCCGAGCTTTCACTTCTTTTCGTTGATTCAGTATTAAACTTTGGACAGGTCTGTACTCTAGGTATCCATATCTCTCCGCCACTGGATACCCGAGCTTTCACTTCTTTTCGTTGATTCAGTACTAAACTTTGGACAGGTCTGTACTCTAGGTATCCATATCTCCGCCACTGGATACCCGAGCTTTCACTTCTTTTCGTTGATTCAGTATTAACTTTGGACAGGTCTGTACTCTAGGTTATCCATATCTCTCCGCCACTGGATACCCGAGCTTTCACTTCTTTTCGTTGATTCAGTGTTAAAACTTTGGACAGGTCTTTACTCTAGGTATCCATATCTCTCCGCCACTGGATACCCGAGCTTTCACTTCTTTTCGTTGATTCAGTATTAAACTTTGGACAGGTCTTGTACTCTAGGTATCCATATCTCTCGCCACTGGATACCCGAGCTTTCACGTCTTTTCGTTGATTCAGTAAACTTTGGACAGGTCTGTACTCTAGGTATCCATATCTCTCCGCCACTGGATACCCGAGCTTTCACTTCTTTTCGTTGATTCAGTATTAAACTTTGGACAGGTCTTACTCTAGGTATCCATATCTCTCCGCCACTGGATACCCGAGCTTTCACTTCTTTCGTTGATTCAGTATTAAACTTTGGACAGGTCTTTACTCTAGGTATCCATATCTCTCCGCCACTGGATACCCGAGCTTTCACTTTCTTTTCGTTGATTCAGTGTATTAAACTTTGGACAGGTCTGTACTCTAGGTATCCATATCTCCGTCACTGGATACCCGAGCTTTCATTCTTTTCGTTGATTCAGTATTAAACTTGGACAGGTCTGTACTCTAGTACCATATCTCTCCGCCACTGGATACCGAGCTTTCACTTTTTTTCGTTGATTCAGTATTAAACTTTGGACAGGTCTGTACTCTAGGTATCCATATCTCTCCGCCACGGATACCCGAGCTTTCACGTCTTTTCGTTGATTCAGTATTAAACTTTGGACAGGTCTGTACTCTAGGTATCCATATCTTCCGCCACTGGATACCCGAGCTTTCACGTCTTTCGTTGATTCAGTTTAAACTTGGACAGGTCTTACTCTAGGTATCCATATCTCTCCGCCACTGGATACCCGAGCTTTCATTCTTTTCGTGATTCAGTATTAAACTTGGACAGGTTCTGTACTCTAGGTATCCATATCTCTCCGCCACTGGATACCCGAGCTTTCATTTCTTTCGTTGATTCAGTATTAAACTTTGGACAGGTCTGTACTTAGGTATCCATATCTCTCCGCCACTGGATACCCGAGCTTTCACTTCTTTTCGTGATTCAGTATTAAACTTTGGACAGGTCCTGTACTCTAGGTATCCATATCTCTACGCACTGGATACCGAGCTTTCACGTCTTTTCGTTGATTCCAGTATTAAACTTGGACAGGTCTGTACTCTAGGTAACCATATCTCTCCGCCACTGGATACCCGAGCTTTCACGTCTTTTCGTTGATTCAGTATTAAACTTTGGACAGGTCTGTACTCTAGGTATCCATATCTCTCCGCCACTGGATACCCGAGCTTTCACTCTTTTCGTTGATTCAGTATTAAACTTTGGACAGGTCTTTACTCTAGGTATCCATATCTCTCCGCCACTGGATACCCGAGCTTTCACTTCTTCGTTGATTCAGTGTTAAACTTTGGACAGGTCTGTACTCTAGGTATCCATATCTCTCCGCCACTGGATACCCGAGCTTTCACGTCTTTTCGTTGATTCAGTATTAAACTTTGGAAGGTCTGTACTCTAGGTATCCATATCTCTCGCCACTGGATACCCGAGCTTTCACTTCTTTTCGTTGATTCAGTATTAAACTTTGGACAGGTCTGTACTCTAGGTCCATATCTTCCGCCACTGGATACCCGAGCTTTCACTTCTTTTCGTTGATTCAGTATTAAACTTTGGACAGGTCTGTACTCTAGGTATCCATATCTCTCCGCCACTGGATACCGAGCTTTCACGTCTTTTCGTTGATTCAGTATTAAACTTTGGACAGGTCTTACTCTAGGTATCCATATCTCTCGCCACTGGATACCGAGCTTTCACTTCTTTTCGTTGATTCAGTATTAAACTTTGGACAGGTCTGTACTCTAGGTATCCATATCTCTCCGCCACTGGATACCCGAGCTTTCACTCTTTTCGTTGATTCAGTATTAAACTTTGGACAGGTCTGTACTCTAGGTATCCATATCTCTCCGCCACTGGATACCCGAGCTTTCACTTCTTTCGTTGATTCAGTATTAAACTTTCGGACAGGTCTGACTCTAGGTATCCATATCTCTCCGCCACTGGATACCGAGCTTTCATTCTTTTCGTTGATTCAGTATTAAACTTTGGACAGGTCTACTCTAGGTAATCCATATCCTCTCGCCATGATACCCGAGCTTTCATTTTTTTCGTTGATTCAGTGTATTAAACTTTGGACAGGTCTGTACTCTAGGTATCCATATCTCTCCGCCACTGGATACCCGAGCTTTCATTCTTTTCGTTGATTCAGTATTAAACTTTGGACAGGTCTGTACTCTAGGTAACCATATCTCTCCGCCACTGGATACCCGAGCTTTCACGTCTTTTCGTTGATTCAGTTAAACTTTGGACAGGTCTGTACTCTAGGTATCCATATCTCTCCGCCACTGGATACCCGAGCTTTCACTTTTCGTTGATCAGTATTAAAACTTTGGACAGGTCTGTACTCTAGGTATCCATATCTCTCCGCCATCTGGATACCCGAGCTTTCAGTCTTTTCGTGATTCAGTATTAAACTTTGGACAGGTCTTTACTCTAGGTATCCATATCTCTCCGCCACTGGATACCCGAGCTTTCACTTTTTTCGTTGATTCAGTATTAAACTTTGGACAGGTCTGTACTCTAGGTATATATCTCTCCGCCACTGGATACCCGAGCTTTCACTTCTTTTCGTTGATTCAGTATTAAACTTTGGACAGGTCTGTACTCTAGGTATCCATATCTCTCCGCCACTGGATACCCGAGCTTTCACTTCTTTTCGTTTGATTCAGTATTAAACTTTGACAGGTCTGTACTCTAGGTATCCATATCTCTCCGCCACTGGATACCCGAGCTTTCTCTCTTTTCGTTGATTCAGTATTAAACTTTGGACAGGTCTGTACTCTAGGTATCCATATCTCTCCGCCACTGGAGACCCGAGCTTTCACTTCTTTTCGTTGATTCAAGTATTAAACTTTGGACAGGTCTGTACTCTAGGTATCCATATCTCCGCCACTGGATACCCGAGCTTTCACTTCTTTTCGTTGATTCAGTATAAACTTTGGACAGTCTTACTCTAGGTATCCATAATCTCTCGCCACTGGATACCCGAGCTTTCATTCTTTCGTTGTTCATTTAAACTTTGGACAGGTCTTTACTCTAGGTATCCATATCTCTCCGCCACTGGATACCCGAGCTTTCACTTCTTTTCGTTGTCAGTATTAACTTTGGACAGGTCTTTACTCTAGGTATCCATATCTCTCCGCCACTGATACCCGAGCTTTCACGTCTTTTCGTTGATTCCGTGTTAAACTTTGGACAGGTCTGTACTTAGGTTACCATATCTCTCCGCCACTGGATACCCGAGCTTTCACGTCTTTTCGTTGATTCAGTATTAAACTTGGACAGGGTCTGACTCTAGGTATCCATATCTCTCCGCCACTGGATACCCGAGCTTTCACGTCTTTCGTTGATTCAGTATTAAACTTTGGACAGGTCTTTACTCTAGTATCCTATCTCGCCGACTGGATACCCGAGCTTTCACTTCTTTTCGTTTGATTCAGTGTTAAACTTTGGACAGGTCTGTACTCTAGGTATCCATATCTCTCCGCCCACTGGATACCCGAGCTTTCATTCTTTTCGTTGATTCAGTATTAAACTTTGGACAGGTCTGTACTCTAGGTATCCATATCTCTCCGCCACTGGATACCCGAGCTTTTCACTTCTTTTTCGTTGATTCAGTATTAAACTTTGGACAGGTCTGTACTCTAGGTATCCATATCTCTCCGCCACTGGATACCCGAGCTTTCACATTCTTTTCGTTGATTCAGTATTAAACTCTGACAGGTCTGTACTCTAGGTATCCATATCTCTCCGCCACTGGATACCGAGCTTTCACTTCTTTCGTTGATTCAGTATTAAACTTGGACAGGTCTTTACTCTAGGTATCCATATCTCTCCGCCACTGGATACCCGAGCTTTCATTTCTTTTCGTTGATTTCAGTATTAAACTTTGGACAGGTCTGTACTATAGATCCATATCTCTCCGCCACTGGATACCCGAGCTTTCATTCTTTTCGTTCATCAGTATTAAAACTTTGGACAGGTCTTTACTCTAGGTATCCAATATCTCTCCGCCACTGGATACCCGAGCTTTCACTTCTTTTCGTTTGATTCAGTATTAAACTTTGGACAGGTCTGTACTCTAGGTACCATATCTCTCCGCCACTGGATACCCGAGCTTTCATTTCTTTTCGTTGATTCAGTATTAAACTTTGGACAGGTCTGTACTCTAGGTAACCATATCTCTCCGCCACTGATACCCGAGCTTTCACTTCTTTCGTTGATTCAGTGTTAAACTTTGGACAGGTCTGTACTCTAGGTATCCATATCTCTCCGCACTGGATACCCGAGCTTTCACTTCTTTTCGTTGATTCAGTATTAAACTTTGGACAGGTCTGTACTCTAGGTATCCATATCTTCCGCCACTGGATACCCGAGCTTCACTTCTTTTCGTTGATTCAGTGTAAACTTTGGACAGGTCTGAATCTAGTATCCATATCTCTCCGTCACTGGATACCCGAGCTTTCACTTCTCTTTCGTTGATCAGTATTAAACTTTGGACAGGTCTGTACTCTAGGTATCCATATCTCTCCGCCACTGGATACCCGAGCTTTCTCTTCTTTCGTTGATTCAGTATTAAACTTTGGACAGGTCTGTACTCTAGGTATCCATATCTCTCCGCCACTGGATACCCGAGCTTTCACTTTTTTTCGTTGTCAGTATTAAACTTTGGACAGGTCTTTACTCTAGGTAATCCATATCTCTCCGCCACTGGATACCCGAGCTTTCATTCTTTTCGTTGATTCAGTATTAAACTTTGGACAGGTCTGTACTCTAGGTACCATATCTCTCCGACACTGGATACCCGAGCTTTCACGTCTTTTCGTTGATTCAGTATTAAACTTGACAGTCTGTACTCTAGGTATCCATATCTCTCCGCCACTGGATACCCGAGCTTTCACCGTCTTTTCGTTGATTCAGTGTTAAACTTTGGACAGGTCTGTACTCTAGGTATCCATATCTCTCC